>JBBYHM010287459.1:0-12663 GCA_038381775.1 Adansonia rubrostipa | reverse complement strand
TTTACCATTCAAATTTTATAAAAATAAGTTAAAACAATATTAAAAAAATAATTAATAAAATTAATATATTATATTAATGGGTAAATTTCATCTAGTAAATTCAATGAATCTATCTATCTATTAATTAATATTATGAAAAAAAACTTTGAAAAATCTAAAGCATAAAGAATAATAAATAAAATTATCAATTAACGTTATGAAAAAAAAAATTCCATCAAAAAGAAAACCCATAATAAACATAAGCATTTATGGCAAAATCTATATTTTATATATATTATTAATATTTTAAGCCTATATGATGCACGATTAATATTTTAATATATAAAATTAATTTTTAATTTATAAAAAATTTTATATATTAGATTAAATGCTCTATTAAAAGATAGGAGTGGTGAAATAAAATTTAAATTATTAAATTCATTATAATGACATAAAACCTTGCAAATTGACTTTAATAACTAATTTAATTTGATTGAAAATATAAAATACAATTCACTAAAATTTTCTAATCAGCAGCCAAATTAATTTTTTTTAAGAAGAATAACTTTTGAAATTAGAATATATTAATGTAAAATTAAACTTTTAATATAGCAAAATAAATAAAAATTTTAATGAGATAAGAAGATAAATGGAATGAAATTTGAAAAATAAAAAGAAAAGAAATACAAAAAGTAAAAAGATAAAATTGATTAATAATAAAAGTAATTAACGGAGATGATAATGATAATGATGGTTATCAAATAATCTTGTTAGTTAGGAATGATAGGCAAACATACTTCTGGAAAAATAAGATAAGAACATATTTATTAATTGGTTAATGCATAAAAATAATAAATAAAATTATTAATTTATACTATGAAAAATTTTCTTCAGAAACGAAATTAGAGAAAGAGTTGAAATAATATTTTTTGCAATTTATTGGTAAAATTAATATATGAATATATTATATTAAAATTAAATTCAATGAATTACAAAAAAATTAATTAGTAATAATTTTTATAATTATATTTTTTGTAATTTAACAATTCGAATTCTATTACAAAGAGTTAAAATAAAATTCAAAAAAATTAATAAAATTAATATATGATATTAAATTTAACGAATAAACATAAAATTTGGACTCAATGAATCTAATTATCAGAACAATATTCTTTGCAATTTAATGATAAAATTAATATATGAATATATTATATTAAAATTAAATTCAATGAATTAGAAAATATTAATTGGTTATAATTTTTATAATTATATTTTTATTAATTTAACCATTCAAATTATATTAAAAAGAGTTAAAACAAAATTCAAAAAATAATTAATAAAATTAATATATGATATTAAATTCAATGGAAAAAGATAAAGCTTGGACTCAATGAATCCGACTATATCTATTAATTAATGTTATAAAAAAGTCCTTGAGAAATCTAATGCATAAAGAATAATAAATAAAATTCTTAGTTAATATTATGAAAAAAATTCCTAAAAAAGGTGAAATTGAAAAAAAAGAGTTAAAACATAATTCTTTGTAATTCATTGGTCAAATTAGTACATTATATTAATATTAAAATTAAATTCAATGTATGAGAAAATATTAATTGATAATAATTTTTATAATTATATTTTAAGTAATCCAACAACTCAAATTCTATTAAAAAATTAAAATAAAATTCAAAAAGCAAATTAATATAATTAATATATGATATTAAATTCAATGAATGAAAATAAAGTTTGGACTTAATAAATCTATCTATTAATTAATGCTATGAAAAAATCCTTTAAAAATTTAATGCATAAAAATAATAAATAAAATTATTAATTCATAATACGAGAAAAAATTTCTGGTGAAACGAAATTCAAAAAGGAGTTAAAACAAAATTCTTTGTAATTAAAATTAAATTCAATGAATGAGAAAATATTAATTGGTAATAATTTTTATAATTATTTTTTTAGTAATTTAACCATTCAAATTTTATTAAAAGAGTTAAATAAAATTCAAAAAAATTAATAAAATTAATATATTATAATATTATATTAAATTTAATGAATAAAAAGAAGGTATGGACTCAATGAATTTATATATCTATTAATTAATATTATGAAGTTTAGACTCAATGAATCTATATATCTATTAATTAATATTATGAAAACTTCCTTGAGGAACGAAATTCAAAAAAGAGTTAAAACAAAAAAAATTTTTCTTGTGAAACAAAATTCAAAAAAAAGTTAAAACAAAATTCTTTGTAATTAAAATTAAATTCAATGCATGAGAAAATCTTAATTGGTAATAATTTTTATAATTATATTTTTAGTGATTTAACCATTCAAATTCTATTAAAAAGAGTTAAAATAAAATTCAAAAAAATAATAAAATTAATATATTATATTAAATTTAATGACTAAACACAAGGTTCGGATGCAGTGAATCTATATATCTCTTAACTAATATTAAAATGTTTGGACTTAATGAATATATATATATATATATATATTATGAAAAATTCCTTAAGGAACAAAATTTAAAAAAGATTTAAAACAAAATTCTTAGTAATTTATTGAAAAATAAATAAAATTATTAATTAATATTATGGAAAAATCTCCTTATTTCAAAAAAAATCTTTGAGAAAAAATCCATAATAAACATTACCTTTTATTAAAAAAATTGTATTATATATTATATAGATATAAACTTATATATATTTTATAATTAAATTTAAATAAAAATATTTTTAATTATTATATATCAAATTAGGCTACACAGCTCGGCCAAGGCTTGACTTGTAAACAGATCTATGAAAACCAAATCAAATGAACATAGTTAATTATTATCCAAATCGAAACCGAATTAGGTTATATTAAATTGAACCAAAATCGATCTGATCACTACAATTCAAATCAATGTTTGATTCTTTTAAATTTTTCTCAACCTTATTTATTATTGCAAATGGTTCTTTTAAGAATATGATTTTCACCTAGGGACAGATTTAATCCTCAATGTTTACAATTTGCAATTCTTCGTCAACTTTGATCTCCTTTATTTAATATATATATATATATATATATATATATCTCTCTCTCTGTCTAAGTATAGACCGACTCTTAAGGATTTTAAAAGTATTGACAATTATCCTATTAAATTTATTTATAAAAGTTAACAAATTAAAATTATTACGAATATAATAAGATTTTAAAGATACCGTTTCAGTTTTTTTTGATTAACAAGATTAGTGACTGTTTCGCTTAAAATGAAAATAATTTTTACTTCTTGTGGTTTAATGAACTTGACAAGGGGCAAACTATGGCATAGCATCCTAATAGGTTCGGAAGTGTGAGAATGATGGCCAATTGGTCCCGCACATTTTTTCCAATATTGAATACAACCTAACACTGTATTGCGCGTGGCAGCAGCACCCTACTTTGGTTGGGTTTCAATCAGATCCCTTAGGGCCGACCTAACTATTGGTTATGACTTTGTTTTCCTAATTGGATTAGGCCATGAGAAATCAAAATTTAATAAAAATTGTTAATTGAGTTAGAACTCCTAAGTTGTTTATAGCTTCTAGCTAGTTAAAGAACTATTAGTTTGACGAGGAGATCAGATCACTACTAAACTAGTTCGACTAGGACTTCTCAAAGCATTTAGTTTGATATGAATTTTATTTAATTAGTAATCCTGAATTATTTAGGACTTATCTCAAATTAAAATAAGACAAATTCCAAATTGAATTAATAAGCCTAAATCATTTAGGTTGTTTAGCTTGACTTCTATTTTTTGACTTAATAAGGTTTTTAAAAGTAAAAGTCAAGCTAAATAAATTTTTTAAGAAGATCGCAAACTTATTTTTGATGAAAAATGGATAAAAAAGCCTAAAAAAATGCTAAAATAGGAGTTTTTTTTTAAAAGCTACTTTTTTATATATTTTTTATTTTCATTCTAAAAATATCTTAATTCATTAAAATGTAACCCTATATATATATATATATATATATATATATATAAAGAGCTTATAAAAATAAAATTATTAAATAACTCTGTTTAATTTTAAAGTTCTTATTTTTCTTAAAAGCTTCATAATAGCTTTTAAGTCAAAAAAAGCTAGGTCAAACAAGCAATTATTAAAGAAACAAAGGTTGAAGAGCAAATTTGTCACCATACTATAAGTAGATATTGAAATTTATCATTATACTTTATTTTAATTGGTATTTGACATTATACTTTTTGGATTAAGTACAAATTTGCTCTTATAGTTTAACTAAATATTGAATTTTGTCACTTTGCTTCTGTGTAATTGAATTTTGTCATTAAATTTTGATTTTTTGTTGAATTTTGTCACCCAACATTGACTTAGTTAGATTTTATGACAAAATTTAATAGAAAACTATTCCTTCAAAATTTTCATTTTAATAATTATGGTTTAATAAATTAATTAATAAATGATGATTAAAAAATTAAGTTTTATTTTTTATAAAATACAAAAATTATATGGTATTTTTTAAATTTTTAAATTTTTATAAATTGATTTTACCTTTGAATCTTCTAAAATTAAAGCTAACTGGCAAAATTTAATATAAAAAAAATTAAAGTTTAATGGCAAAATTCAATCAAATTGTAGTAGTGGCAAATTTATGGTAAATCTAAAAGTACAGTGACAGGTATCAATCAAAATAAAGTATCGTAGCAAATATCAATATCACTTGTAGTTTAGTGACAAATTTACCCATTAACTCAAATAGCTAATAATCCTATACAATTTAAGAGAATTTTGGTTATAATCTTTAAGACTTTGGACTTAAATAGAAGTTATTTGCTCCAAATAAGATTATGAATCAAAATGTTTGATTAATACATTAAATATATGATACTAAGATTTATTCAGATGTCATGTAAGATCTTGAACTTGAATAAACGTCTTTTACTTTCCTATTATGACTAGAGTGTATGGAATGATGTTTATGGACTTTAGATCACTTATGTATGTGTGATGTTATTTTTGAAATAAGCCTTGCATCCCTTGCCTCATCTTTTTAATTTTTGTTTTAATATTATTTTCTTATCTTACTTTTTTGAATGGAACTCTAGATTTCATTAATGATGTGATAGTTACATAAGGTTAGAATTAAGATAGAAAATAAGTTTGAGTCCAAGAATGGTGATAATTCTATTGCATAGAGTTATTTTATCACATTCTATACCACTGAATTAGTTGAATCCTTAAGTTTTAAGTTGAAATTATTAATTTTTAGCTTGCTCTTAGTTAGTTTATTTATTTAATTTATGACTAAGTTTAGGCACTAATATAGTGTTTAGTGTTTTTTAGGTGCAAAGTGAAAAGGAGCTTTAAAAATACCGAAAAAAACGTCAGAATGTAGCAAAGACCAGCTAAGCTGGCGCCATTGCACCAACAAAGCTATAACATTAGAAAACTGGCATTTCAACCCCAAAAAGGCACCACCATGTTGAGAAATTAGCATTGTAACGCTAGAAACCTAAGGCCAAAATGCAAACCCGATACCAACTCATGCTAGATAAAACTTTATCTAGGTTTTTTGAGCTATTAAATGGGAATTTTTTTTAGAAAAACTGAAATAAAGACCTTTTAGCTTTTGTAAACCTAGTTTATTTAAAAAGAGAGCAACCACCAAAACTTTACAATAGGTAAGAGAAACTTGTGAATGCATGAAGACTGAGACTCAGCATCTCTAGTTTTATTTTTTCCTCTTACTCTTGTGAACTTTTTTGTAATATTTATGATGGTTAAACATCTTTTCTTTAGGTTTTCATTAGTTTTCATGAAAAAGTTAGTTTTTCTAGGATTACAATCAAATGCAACACGTATTTTTTTTCTTTTTCTTGATTTAATTGTATTTAGGTTATTTATTCAATCTTGTGCTTAATGGTTTTAATTGCTTGATTATCAGCTAGATTGATTTGATAAACCTAAATAAGCTTAGAAAAAGAGAATTTTGTGTTTGGATATAAACTAAATAACATTTGTTCATATTCATTTATCTAATTGAATGAATTGATTCGTATTAAGATAGGAATATACTTAGATGTCATTTGTAACTAATTTACAGTCTAAGCTTAATGAGTTTTTCTTTAATTTAATCCTCATATGCGTAGACACCTAATTTTGTCTGGGCTCATTTTACACGAATTGTGCTTAATCCAAGACTTTAAATGAAATATACCCATCTCTCTTCCTTGACCAATTTCTAACATCTTAGTAATTGATTAGAAGGTGACAAAATTTTAAAAATAATAATAAAATAATAAAAAGGGACTGTGTGAATTGTTTGGAATGTAAAAAAATGTCATTTTCATGAATTCTTTGAAGATATATCTCTACATTTCATTAATGTATCGATACATCATCAAGTTTTGATTGTAAATGTATCAATACAATGCATATTGTACCGATATATCTTGAAATTTTTTGGGGTTTTTTTTTCTTCTCATAAGCAACTATGTCGATATTGCACTAAGTTTCTCACCATGAATAAACTTTTTCACCTAAGTTTTCTTACATTTCACCTTTCTAGTGAGCTTGGATCATTTCATAATCATGCAAGAGGTCATCCATTAACATTTTGCACCAAAACATGAGCATAAGAACACCTATATAGCTTAAGCCATTACAACTTTAATGAACTTGGACTAGATGAGTTTATTGTTCTAATTGTTTTAAGAAACTAAGTAGTGTTTAGTTTTGTTATCTTTGACCATTTCAAGTTTAGTTTGGCTAAAATACAATAAGATGCTATTTTGGGTTAGATTTAAAAGCTTTTTCTTGCATGGAGCTAAGATGTGGCTTTTTTAGGTGGGGGTTTCTCCTTAGGGCATGCAGTTGAGATTGTCCACCAAATTCAATTGAAATTTGTTGCTTTTAGAAAGGTTTTAGCCCTTGATCAGACCACCTAGCCATGTAGAGATATTGCTTGCTAGTAAGGTTGGGTGAGTTGTCAAGATGTTAATGAACTTATGTAGGGATAAAATAACAAGCCAAAGGAGGTTAAAAACACCTTGGGTGAGTTGTCAAGATGTGAATGAACTTATGTAGGGATGAGATTATTAGCCAAAGGGGGTTAAAAACACCTTGGGGATATTCATTAGGGGAATCCCTTTAGTTTTCACCTAATAAAAAAATAGAAAGCAAAAGAGAGAAAAAAAGAGGAAGAAAATAAAAGGAAAAAGAAAAAGAGAAAATAGAGTAATACATTTAAAATTCAACCTAAGGATTTTTTTTTTGTTTTCTGCTTCTATTTTCCATTTTCTTTTCTCCTTTATGAGACTTTGATGATCTTTGTTAGCTCAAGGAAAAGATTGAACCAAGAGGGGGTGAATTGGTTCTTACAAAAAAAACTTGATAAATTTGAATTAAATTGAAAATAAAAATAAGTTAAGGGTAAGAAAAACAAACAATCAATGTATAGAGGTTCAGTCCTTGAACTTGGAACCTAGGTCGTCTTTTCTTGGTACTTTTTTACCAAGGTGATTCCCACAATTTACTAAACAAATTGTTGCTTTTAATGCTAAGGTATAACCTTACACCACTATCTTTTAAGGCTTAGGTAGAACCTTTCAATCCCTTTGAGAATTCTACCCTAAATTCTCAAATATTTTCATTCACTTTCACACAATCCCTTTTGTGATATGAATGAAGTATTTGGCAAATAGATTGAACCTCTAGTAGGTAGATATTTGCTGGAAATTAAGTACAAGGTGAATGAGATACAAAAGACTTGAAAGAGTATAAATTTGATACAAGTAAAAATGAAGAATTTGAAGATCTTTGAGCTTTTGTTGTTCAATGCTTGAATGATTTTTTTTTTGTATCTTTACATTTTCAGCTGTTGGGAACCTCTATTTATAGCTTGAAATTGATTCATAGACGTTGGGCATTTAATGTGGTGGTTGGAGCGCCTTTGTAGCCTTCATAAATGCTTGTTTCTGTTCAGACCTGCGCGATAGTATCGATACAGGAATAAACAAAGGTGGCCGTTATATCGTGTTGTATCGATACAGGGAACTGAGTATTGACACCAAGCAAGCTATATCGATACAGACACACTTGTATTGATGCACTTGAGGGTTTCAGCCAAACCTTGGTTACTGCCAAGCCTTGTATCGATACATATGGGTTGAGTATCGATACTTACTGCAATGCATCGATACATGCTTAAGAGTATCAATACAAATGAAGGTTTTGTATTGATACATTTGTTCCTTGTATCGATACATACCTTCAAGATCCTTTGAAAAATGATTTTTCTTGACTTAAACATATCTCAAAAATATTCTAAGTATAAATATATATTTTGGAGCATATATTTTTGATAAAATATAAACTTAGTACTTTTCAAAGTGTTTTTCAATTTTAACACAAATACCAAGGTGAATATAAATAAATTTAGCTAAAGTTGTTTGTTATACCAAAACCAAATTCAAAGTTAACAATCTTTCCCTTTTTGATATAATAAAACTTAAGATAAATTTGCTTTTTTTTTAAAAAACTCACCCTCAATAAAGCAACTGTTTTCAAATGTTTTAATTTGAGTAAATCGGGTCCTTTAAAGCTACAATATTTCAAATTAAGAATATTGCCCAAGATTAAAAATCAAGCTACATCATGTAAACTAATGTTCAATATCAACATGTTATTAGGGTTCCAACATGATAATATAATCATGATCAAGTGCATAATAAATTCATGGAAGACATATATATCACACATTGCAAATTTATGACATTTTTTCCCATTTTCATTACATCAAAACACATTGAAATTCATGCAAATTCAAAGTAATGGATAAAATGCAAACAAAGATAATGCATTGAGGAGATAAAGTCAACAAAACAACCAAAGTCAATAAGATAAGGAAAAGAAGTTCAAATGAATCCACAAAGAAAAACTTAAATGTCATCCTAAAATAAATGTAAGATGACTAAGGTTCATCGATCGGAGGATCCACAACGGGTGGATTACTAGGCGGTGGTGCATGATGAAAGGCCATAGAAAAGCTATGGAAATGCTTGGTCAACACCTGATGACTATGCTCGAGAGTAGAAAGGTGAGCATTAATGGAATCAAATCGGTGACCCTAAGAGTTAAGGCATCGCTTCTATATGTCAAAACGCCCTATGATGGAATTGTACATATGTTGGAGATCCATGGGCGCAGATGACGAAGTAGTGAGAGCCGAAAGTAGAGAAGGCTCATCATGCTCCATATCACCATCATGATCATCAGGAGTGGGAACATTCAGTTACTCAAGCGATGGTTGTCGACAAACCTTGAGAATGAAGTCGGTGCCTTAAATTTCATACCTGGTGAGCCCCATCGATTTATGACCAATATAACGGTAAATGGATACCATAACCCCAGGGTCGCAAGAAAGATCAAGACTTTAAGTGTCAAAATAGTGGCTCAAGGCCATGCCGTGGAGAAGGCTATAGCAACCACAAACGTAAAAAATAAGGTCCGCGAAGATGAAATGAGCTAAGTTTGGATGATTCCTAGTTTAAATCATATAAAGCCACCAATAGTCCATGTCACTAATTAAAGTATGTTTGGTACCGTATGGACGGAGCATATGTGAGATGATAAGATAAAGTAAGTGATCAACTGGAGGAAGGAGTGTGGCTTTGTTGTTCAAGGTGCGCAAGGCGGTGAGAGCTGAACCTTCATGGATTACGCCTTCATTTGGGAAACTAAAGGCAGACGCAAGAGAAGCAGGGTTGACTATAAGATCCTATCCCAAGAGATAGGATCGAATAGTAATGACATGATCATGATCATCAATGATAAGAGAGGCATTACTAAAGAATGCAAGAACAAGATTCTCACAAATCAAAACATTTAGAGAAAGAAATTTGGTCCATCCGAAGGTATCAAAAATCTGAAATTAGGGATAAGTAATGGATAGAAGAAAGGGGAAATAGATGACTCGACATTATTGGATGGACATATGGGTATAAATGATGGTGAACCGCTCACGAGCCCATGCATCGCGAAAGTATAGGTCAAAGAATGATTGTGTTTGGGTCAAAGATGGTTGACAAGCAGTAGAGGTGGAAGCACAGGTGACAGGTCCTTGATGGCAGGTAGTTTGTTTGGTCTCTGGAGGCATGGTAGTGTTTGAAGATTGGTTAAGGACTTTTATCGAGCATGTGGTGGCACGGTAGAATTGGATGGTAGTTTGGACAAGTGAAAGAGCAGATTGATGTTGGTAAAGTGTTTGATGTGATTTAGTGGGTTTAAGATGAGATGGGATTAGGTTTCAATGATGTTTGTCGATAGTGGTCATGAAACAGGTTGAGCAGGTTGAGTGGAAGAAAATGGGTAAAGTGCCAGGGATTGGCTGCTTAGGGAAAATGGTCGAACACATGGTGGGTGGTAAGTTTTGGTGGCAATTGGTGTAATGTATTGAGTAAATCCTCAACTAATCTCAACAACGGAGTGGGGAAAGACTTAGGAATAAAAAAAAGTCAAAATTTGTGAAGAAATTTAGACAAATTTGATGGAATTTGAAAGAAAAATGGTGAGGGTTAGGGTGACGGAAGGTTTTGAATTGGTGATGTTTTGGATGGTAATAGGTTCATTTTCAAATGGATTTAGTGAAATGTGATGAAGTTAATCGGTTTATGGATCAAGGATTGTACGAAAAATGTAAGGATAGTGAGTTTTGATGATTGATATTTGAGCGAGGGAGATGATGTAGGGGTGAGGATGAATAGTGCTACATACAATAAGCTTTCGGCGCGCTAGAAGTCCTAAATCAACAGTGAGTATCTATACAGAAGAGGTAGTATTAATACAAAGAACATTGCTGGGTTTTGTATCGAAACAAGGAACTGGGTCTTGAGACATAGAACAAGTTGATTTGCATCGATACAAGCTTGGGAGTATCGATAAACTTGGAGTTAAGTACTGATACAATGAATAATTCTGGGTTTGTATCGATACCTTGAAACTGGTCTCGATACAAAAAAGAAGAACGTGCTGGTATCAATACGTATGGCCTAGAATTGGGTCATTTCAATTAAGATGGTATCAATGAATAATTCTGGGTTTGTATCGATACCTTGAAACTGGTCTCGATACAAAAAAGAAGAACGTGCTAGTATCGATACGTATGGCCTAGAATTGGGTCATTTCAATTAAGATGGTATCAAGTTGGGTATTTTTGATCCAATTGTTCTTTGAAAAGCATTTGAAAATGCAACTTGAGCTAAAATTCTCACATCAAAATTGTTTAGCATGAACAATTCAAAATTTAACCAAGAAACAACAAAATTGTCCAAGAATAAAAAATTCATACAAGTGCACATCATCAAACAAGTAAGTGTGTAAAGCTAACTTCTCAAACTAAGCATGATGCAAACAATATTGAAGCAAAATATCAGGATTGGATCAAATTATGAATTTGGGGGGCACTCATTAAGCTAATTTCTCTTCTAATTGTGCAAAATCTATCTTTGTCAAGTGGTTTAGTGAAAATATCAGTTAGTTGATGCAAGGTATTAACAAATTCAAGCACTATATCACCTTTTTGCATATGATCTCTAATGAAGTGATGTCTAATTTCTGTATGCTTAGTTCTAGAGTGTTGAATTGGATTTTTGGTGAGACAAATGGCACTAGTATTGTCACATTTAATTGGAATATGATCCATGGTAATGCCAAAATCCTCTATTTGTTATTTTATCCATAAAATTTAGGCACAACAACTTCCCACAGATATGTATATCGCTTTGGTTGTGGATAAAACAACACTATTTTTTTCTTGGGGAACCATGATATGAGCATATTTCTAAGAAATTGATAAGTATCGGAAGTGCTTTTCCTATCAATTTTACATCCACCAAAATTTGCATCAGAATAAACATGTAAGACAAGAAATGATTCTTTTGGATATAAGATAAGAAATGATTCTTTTGGATACCATAAGCCCAAATTGGGAGTGTCTTTAAGATATCTAAAGACTCCTTTCACGGCACTAGATGTGACTCCCTAGGTGATGATTGGTATCTAGCACATAGACATACACTAAACATTATGTTGAGTTTACTTGCAATAAGATATAGCAATGAACCCATCATAGACATATAAAGTTTAGAGTCAATAATTTTACCTCTTTCATCCTTTTCAAGCTTTGTTGAAGTACTCATAGGTGTGGAGTAAGGCTTTGCTTCATCCATTTTGAACCTCTTGAGTAATTCCTTGATGTACTTTACTTGATTGATGAATATGCCATCTTTTGTTTGTTTAATTTATAGTCCCAAGAAGAATGTTAATTCTCCCATCATGCTCACCTCGAACTCATCTTGCATTAACTTAGAAAATTCTTGACAAAGAGATACATTAGTAGCACCAAAAATAATGTCATCAACATAAACTTGAATCACTAAAATGTCATTGTTTTTTTACCTTTATAAAAAAGAGTTTTGTCAACATTGCCTCTATTAAAACCTTTTTCAATTAAAAATTTTGAGAGCCTCTCATACAATGCCCTAGGTTCTTACTTTAGTCCATACAAAGCTTTTGAAAGTTTAAAGACATGATTGGGATAATGAGGATTTTCAAAACTGGGAGGTTGCTCAACATAAACTTCTTCATTAATGAAACCATTTAAAAAGGCACTTTTGACATCCATTTGATACAACTT
>JBBYHM010287240.1:12372-27707 GCA_038381775.1 Adansonia rubrostipa | reverse complement strand
TAGGGAATGCCTTTATGCCAATATAGTAAGTTGCAATAAATACAGGGGCGCATTTAAAAAATTTTATTTGTGAGGTTACATATATATTTATAAAAGACGTATATAATAATATGTCATAAATTTAATAACAAATAAAAAAATTAATTTACAAATTACAATTATTGTTTACGTAATTTCATTTTTTGAAATATTTGTATAATTTTCTTATGCCAAATGCTATATAAAAATATCTCATTCTATGTAAGTAACGTTCTAGCTATCTTTTATATGGTTGTGCAATTGGCTTGTATTACATTCATAGCAAAAATGTTCTTTCAATTGTTGCAGTTGCCATTAGTAAGATCAAAAATAATTTCAAAAGCAAATATACCAAAAGATGTAAAATATGCTCAATTGCTATTAACTTCAAAACTAAATTTATATTAAAGATATATTATAAATAAAATGCTTAATTAAGTTTATGAGCTACTTGAATCGGATATTAAAAGAAACTCAAATTTAAATTAATTAATAGCTTAAGCTGCTTGAACTCCACTCAAATAATCGAATTAAATTTAAAATTTTTTCGAATCAAACTCATATAATTTTTGAACACAACTCTCCCATTTACGATGTAAGTTTGGGTGCAATTACTTTTTATCACAAGGTCAATTGAGAAAAAAATAATATATTTAATCAAAAGTTTGTCGGGTGCAGTTGCCTCTACAATCATATAAGTAGATCTGCCCTTGAGTAAATCTCATTTTCATATAGCTGCAACTCGTGAAAGGGATACATGAATAATTATCATCACTTTTTGCACTTACTGTTAAAAAACATGTCATAAATTTAAAATTTATATTTTAATATTTATAATATTTTAATATTTTTTAAGAAATAATTAAAGAAAAAAGTTTAGTCAAAGATTAAATTTCTTTGAAGTTGAATGAAAATTTATCAATCAAATAGCTTGTGACATCGATTTTATCCAAAGTTGTGGTCCCAAATGTATTAGATTTTAAAGTCTCCTTATTGACTTATAGCCCTAATTAATGAAAAGTTGGAATGAATATGAAAGGGCGAGAAGTCTAGTCTAGATTTCAGCAATTCCTATCGTTTGACCAAAAGTAGGGATCAAGTCAACGATCCAACATGCACGTGATTGCATCAAGGCAAAGATGTTGGGACTCTTCTACATATATTGATAAAAACAGCAACCTTTGTCGAGTGAGAAGACATACAATGACAGTAGCTTTATAGCAATCATTTTGACCATACGCAAATGGTGGTGGCACCTCACCTCGTTCCCAAGTTCTTTTTCAAAATTGAAGCTTTTTTGAAA
This sequence comes from Adansonia rubrostipa, assembly GCA_038381775.1. NCBI lineage: Eukaryota > Viridiplantae > Streptophyta > Magnoliopsida > Malvales > Malvaceae > Adansonia > Adansonia rubrostipa. The sequence continues at coordinate 26,386 of JBBYHM010287240.1, read as the reverse complement.
ACCATTAATTGGCTTTTTATCATCAAATCTGTTTCAAATGAACAATATGAACGGTTGAAGATTTGAAAAATTCATTCATATTTTTCCAAGTGACCCAGTTTTTTCCCAGTGTTTCTGAATCTGTGACAACTGACAAGGATGCTTACATTTGCTTCAATTTTTTTTGAAGATTTGATAATTCTTATATTTTATTATATTATAATTATATTTAAAGTATTTTTTATTTATATAAATTTTGATACGTTAATAATTTTTATTATATAAATTTTAAAATATTTATATCATATTTAATTGATTATGTTTAATATTAATATATTTTCGGGGTCGAGAATAAGGGAGACGAGACCATAGTGACACTCTGATGTTTGGTACAACATCGTAATAAAGTTCTTTTCAGCTTATTTCAATCAGTATCAAAACTTGTTCAACTGTCATTGTTTTACGTTGAATTCTAGGACAGCTATTATTTGTTCAACAGTTGAGATATCGGTAAAATGAAACGTCGTTGATTTTCAGCTCAGACACCTCATAATTCAGATTCTACGTCCATAGTTTTAGTTCATAGTTTATAGCTACTGTAGCTGTAAATCAGATTCTGTCTCTGGTAATAAAAAAAATGAAATATCAGATGATACTATTCCCGTTAGTAAGATCTATGGTATTCAAATTCGCATACGAGTGTCAGTTATGTATATGTTTACATTTTTTAAAAAATTTTTCATGTATTTGAAAGTTTTTAGATGATTATATCTCATATCGAGATATACATCGTACAAAATACTTGAACAAAAAATAAAAAATCGTAGCAAATATAGAGTACGAGACTTGGATAAATTCTCATATATGCTCTAAACTTTAAATTTTTGTTACTCTGCTGGTAACTGTTATAGTCAGTTAGGAAAGCTGTTTTCAAAATTTTGAAAGACACAATCTCTCTAAGCCTATGAACATAACAAGCATGTACATATCTTTGGTCAGCTTCTTCTTCCTCATTTTTTTTAGCAGTAAAACATTACGTTCTTCACCCTCTCTTTCAATGCCGGTAGAGGCCGAACGGATGATCCCTTGGTTGTGTGCGTGCATCGTGCTTTAGCATTTTCGGATGCCTCAGGTTCGATGTAGAATCGAGCTCGATATGCTGCTAGATGAGCATAATATGCCGGAGGCACTGCATAACGTGAAAGATACAGATTTCTTCAGACTAGTACAGAATTTGGCAAATTCCATTGTAACATTACTACTTAGTGTACAAAAACCACCAATTGAAAAGCCAAAGCAAGTTTTCGAATGATTACTTGTTAACTATGAAATTCCAGCTAAGAAATCAATAAGATTTTTTTTTTTTAAAGACAAGACCCATGCAAATATGTTCAAGAAAGAAGGTAATTTGGGAATTAATGGGTGTGGCTGTCATGTAAGTGGTAGATTAGAAGTTACCAACAGAAACAGATCGCGTGCACCGAGCGTACCTGCAATCAGATGATCCATTAATTTGAATCATGACAGCAACAAAGGCAACAGACAGGCATCAAAACAAGTCTGAAATTCTTACGTGTAACACAGGTTGTTGGTCAGAGACTGGATTTCATCTGCTGTGAAGTTATTCTCATCCCAGAGAACATGATAATGAGCAGGTCGACTTGTCCCCTGTCAATTTCCGGTTTCAACATAAAAAAATGCTCGACATGAAGGGCTTGCATGCGAATCAAACATCCTCACATTTTACGCTAATATGTTTTTCTAATTGAAAACCATTAAGGCATAAAAACTAAGACTCTGCTTCATACCTGGATTCCCGCATGACTACACAGATAGAAGTCAAACTCAGTCGGATGACAGATCTTAGTATCCACCACAGTACCTACATTCGGAGACTACAAGTAGGTATTCATCTTAAAATTTAAATTAGAAATGGAAAAAACCAGCTAGCTCGTCAAAGAATTTGAGGAGCTAAACTCAGAGAAAAAGCTCGTAAGGAGTCATTTGTTTATTTTCTTCTTTTCATTCACAAATCCTAGTTTCTTTCTTCGAAAGAACAAGAAGCGCAAGCTTTTTACCAGGTAATATATTTCCACTCTTGTCAGTGCTGCTTCTGTCGCTGTGATTGCTGGCAAACAGCCTAGTGTGGTGCCTTTTTTGAACCACAATGAACGTAACTGGAGGCTGGTAAGTGGGTTCCAGTGACGCACAGGCCTACACATTAAGACCGTATAAGCCTAGGATAAACGTAGTAAATACACACCAAATGTCTTTATATTAACCAACCTTCCTTATTGCGTCGAGTTCATATAGTAGAACCTGGTAGAATTGGCCTTCGCTAACACCATCTCTACACAAATTTAGGACGTTAGAAAAACCTTGAACAACTAGAGTAGCTTGAAGCTTAGCCATTCCTTAAGTCAAAATAGCAACCTAAAAAGCATTTTATTTTTCAATCTAATCGAAAACAAATAAACTTATTGACATGAAACTGAAGATTTCTAATCATCTTAGAGCACCTGTAAAAGATTATCCTCAGAGGCTTTTGTCCCGTGGCCTTCTTAAATGCAAGTAAGAGCTCCCTGCATATATTGGCACACCGTTAAAAGGACATTTTCCTGTTTCTCTCTCATAATCAAATTAGCGCAACAGAATCCTAGGAATGGACATGATATGACAAACGAATGCAAACAATAACGATTGAGCAAGTCCAAGGTTTCGAAGTACTATCTTTTTCAGAATAATTTACTAACCGGCAAAGTTTTTGGAACAAATATTGACCAAATTAATGCATCTAGAGGCCTTAAAATTGTAAAAATGCGCCCACTACTGAACTCAACTGAAACGAGTTAATGCATCAAAATAGTTCAGGACATCAAACAGTATTGTCTGAAAAGTTAGCAGGCAGGTTGTTCATATAAGACGAAGTTGAAGAGGACCAAGATGAGCAACAGGCTCTAACAAATGAGTGAATGACAAGCGAACTCAAGTCCCAATGATAAAATCTTAAAATGAACAAACCTGATCATGCCTCCGGTAACAGTTCCTCGTTGAGGATCATGCCATGTCTTGAATAGATCTTGAATAAGTTCTTGTCTATGAGGCTGAGCGCATACCAGTCCGGCATACTTTGTCACTTCGGGCCAGTCTTGTGAGGCCACAACCTGTATTTCAGCAAATCATTAAGGCTAAGGAGTAGAAATATTATCAGCACCTAATGTACAGGATTTCACTTACTTACAGCAGCTATCGATGGGCTAGAGTCCTCTCCGGACTCTGGATGAGTTACATCGGCTCCAAATATTATTGTCGGAATGTCACTAACCAAAGGAATTCTCCAACTTACCGCATCTAAGAGCACAGTATTTCTTCCCCCCATCTAAAAAAATGAAAGAAAAAAAGTTTAAATTTAATATTATTGCCTAACAATACCTGTGATCATGTTTAATTAAGACAAAAGATCATATAATTATGACGGACCTTGACGTTTATTTTAAGCGAGAGGTTTGCCAAATACTGTCTGCTAATCTTGAAGACATGTTTTGTGAGGCAGCATTGGGAAATCAAACCCAGATCAGTTTCACAAATTCGCTTAAGATCACCTGAATGCAGAACAAATTGCTCTTAGTGCAGACTAAAGCAGCATATCTCAACAGCAGGAACCAGGAGGGTTTCAGTGTTCTAGCAATATGTAAATGTAGTGCAAGCAATTTATTCAAACAGATAAATAAATAGTTGCAAGAAAGGACATACCATATAAGGAACCATTGTTGTCTGGAAGAATGGCAATGAGTAATTCCAGTTCTTTTCCCTTAAGTTTGTTTGCAGCAGCATGATATACATATTTCAGTGCCTTCTTAACTTGATCTGGTCTTGCTGAATATATAGGAATAACAGGGTCTCGATCAAATTCCTGCATTTAAAGACCAAATTGATCAAAGGTTCACACACTGAACGCCTCCATTAGAAGCAGTTTTATAGACAATTACTAAGAAGTACGAACTGATTTTAGAGAAAACAAAGGTTAGGAAAATTCACCATGCCAGATATTTGGCACATCTGAACTAACTCCTGACAAAAACCATGAGCGGTGCTCTCTTGAACGCTTCGTGAGAAGTTGATACATGCCCAGTATCTTACAGTGCTTCCATTGATCACTTTCTGCAGCAAAGCAACAAGAATTTGCCCTTTTTTTGGATAGAAGTAACATGCAGTTAATATATAATGAAGCCATGCTCAAGTGAAGTCTCGGTATCTTTCACCCCATGACACGGACTAACCTTGTTCATCATATTCCATTGACCCACTTGGGGCAAGTATTCTTTTTCTTTTCCATTGTCACTATACTTCAGCTTTAAAAGAAAAAAAGAACAAAATTTTAAGCAGTTAGAAGCTGAATTGAATAGCTCACGTAAAGAATTGACAGTGATTATACGGAGGGAAAAAAAAAAAACTAACGGTGACTTCAACATTACCCATGGAGCAGGAAGAACACGAGCTTCAATTGATGCAAGCTTGCTGCTTATATTGATGCCAAATTCTTTTGCATAAGGATCATGATCATAATCATTCTGTTGAACCGTCTGTAAAGACACTGAAGAACTGTTAAGATCAATTCCATCCTTCCAGCTGTTGCCATTCGTTGTTAGTAAATGATGATAAATAAGAAGACTTGCAATTTCTAACTCGGTTTATATAATTATTATCTGATTTGTCTAGTTGAATGTAATGAAACAATAAAGAAAAGGATGGAAAGATGGATAGCCTTTACATCTTATCAGTTTCATGTTCATCTGTTTATGTGAAAAAGACAGCAAATATCCAAGGAACCATGCTTAGGACCTGTAAGATGTCTGATTCTTGTTCGTGTGGTCTTTGGCATGAAACTTTTAGCAGAGAAGTAATCTGTTTTTCGTTCAGCCCTTTTGTGTATCGCTGTCCTTCAACTATCTTGCAAGCCTGTGATAAAATTTATATTATTACATTGGCAGGAACTCTAAATGCTGCATACAGGAGCTTAAAGCAAATTCTGCAAATACATACCTCCATGGGCAAATAATTCACCTTCTTCTCATTTCCGACTTTAAGGCAAGGTAGGTGTGCGTATCTAATGGTATATCCATACATCTCTTGAAAGTACTCGACAACCGATTTCATGTTCATATGTTCATCAAGTGGGAAACTGATTAGAGGAAAACATAAAAGTGAATTTCTGGGAAAAAGAAGTCTTGAAGAAGCAAAGACAAACTTTTCAAATCTAAGAAATAGGATGCCAGGTCCTAGGGATAAATATATGTACATTAGCTCCCTTGTTGGCTGAGTTGTCAACCCTGAAACTCGGTACTTTCTGCGTACATTTCCTCTGTGAGTCACTTCCACTTTTACACCTCTAAGTGCTTTCTTAACCTATAGAACATGGCCAAAAAGACAAATTTGCAAGCCTTAGCAAAGGATAGATTTAAACTTCGTACATGTTAATATGGATAGATTCAAAGAGTAAGGCCATTATGAGCCACACAGTATAATACCTTAACACGATCTGCATCCGACATTGGCCTTGAGTAAACATCTTTACCCAAAATTTGAGCAACAAAATCAATGACAGGTAGTGGTTCAATGAACGCAATTGTCGACATATCTGATACAAAGAGACACAATTAAAAGGAAACAGAATATCAGATTCCAGTATAAAAATCGGCCGATAAAGCGATGGCCCAATCAAGTTGAAAATGTCTAGCAGGGTTTTGTACCAATATTCAGTGACAATCCCATCTGGGTCGGCCTTATACTCTGGTAGAAGCCACGCCACGATTCTAAGCCACCGCCCAGTGCTTGTGGTTTCTTGATATTTGGAGAATAGAGGAACCTTCCGATTGATAAGTACCTATAATCATCAAATTAATTAAAAGAGTCATGAAAAGTTAGAATCAGCTGCCAAATAAATTAAAAAACAAAATAAGATGCTACCTTTGAGCCACGAGTTCCCTTAACACGGTATCAATAATGTTAAGGGCTCCTTGAGGGGTATCAACTTGTTTCCCAGATAGAAGGTTTCGCAATTGTGCCATACTAGCGAGAGCTACAAACTTTATTGTCACTTTAAATTCTCTTGTCCTGATGATTAAATAGCAATATTTGCTCAAGATACTCAGTTGTTCGAAACAGATCCATGGATTCATTACAATTAAATTGGAACAAGTTTTAATGAATGAAATTACCTAACAGTGCCTGTTTCTTCATCTTCATCACCCAATCTCACAGTGAACTCCTTAGAGGTAAATGGCAATGACCCGGCAGTGTATAGGTTTTTCCTTCCATCATAAACAGGAAGCTTCATCCCCAAGTGACTTTTCCTATAAAGTTTAACCAGCTCTGTCATGATAGCTTTGTCCAGTTTACGAGAAGCAACTTCTGGGTTTATTTCTACCTGCTCCAAGAAACATTTCAGTTGTCATAACAATAAACTGTCAAAACTCAGTCTCAGCATTGCAACCTAGTTTACTATGATATACTACATTGCTCCGATTCTTTATTTTTTTTCTAAACTACTGTATGACACGACATGGATGTGAGAATATAATCATCTAAAAACCATTCAAATACATAAAACTTTTGAAAAAAAAATTGAAAATACTCATATCAGACAGTTGACACTCATGTCCAAGTTCGAGTGACATAGATGATAGTTCTAGTTACTAATTTAATAGGAGAAAAAAAAACTTACACTATAATGACTCAAGTCAGATCCTGGTATCTCAGCAAGAAAATGGTTGGCTTTAACCATACACTTAGTTCCCAACTGGCCAAAGCCAGGCCTTCGGTGGAACATAAGGCTCTTGCAAGGATTGGTAGAAGAACCCACGCTTGGCTGAAGCTTTTCATCTTGAAACCTATCAACTTTATGCCCTCGGCCTCTTCTGCTCCTTCCGTTTCTCCTTCCTTGACCTTTCTTTCCGTCTTCAAATCTATCCCCACTTTGGATCATCATTTGTGGTGATTCCTTCTGATTCATGGAACCTTTCCGAAGTTCCCTTGACAACAACACAAGGTTCTCCTTGAGGTCTCTCATTTGCATGTCAGGCATTTCTGTATGACAAACAATACTTCACCAATTTGTTGATTTAAAGTTAAATATTATATCTCAAATGAGCACAAAGAAAAGAAAGAGAGGGATGGTAACGCGAGAGAGATCAAGAAAAGTGATAGCTCAAAAAGACTAAATTTGAAAGGTAATGGCTTAAACAATTTGTACACGTTTTTCTGCAAGAATCTTTACTATAAGGGATTTGTTTTTAGAAACCAGTGCAAACAACCGGAAAAAAAATGAAAAACAGGAAGCAGTGTAACCGTTGCAGGCAAAGCTAAAATGAAAAAGAAAGGAGGAGATAAATATAGCATCAAAATCTCAAGACTTTGTGTATATATTATACTCTATAGCTGATCTGTATATTCCCTGAAAAGAATGACCAAAAAGAGACATGCAAACATGCAAAAAAGCAAAGAAATCCCACGGTACACAGACTCAGAAAAAGTATAAACAAAGAATTGCAAAGCGAAGAAAGAATTCTTTTTTAAAAAAAAGCAAGTTCGTAAAGATGCCATTTGTCGATTCATAAAGTTCATGTTTAAAAAAAAAAAGAACATATTTCATCAGAAAACAAAAATATGCAGGTAGCTGTGGCCATCTCCGTGGCTTTTAATCATATATATACACACACACACAAACGCACACACATTACATATACCATTTATCTATGAACCCAAAGTTAAATTTTGTATATGATTTCTCATTTCTTCCCTCCCTGTTAATCAACTCACTTTACCACGGATAAAAATAGGAGTCAACGGAAAAAGAAGAAGAAATTGGAGCTTCTCCACTGGAAGTAAAGCATGGTTCCAACGAGGGACAAAATTTTACAAATGGTCGGGTTCTTATTTCTTTTTAACGTATTCGTGTTAGATACCGTTACTTAATATATATTTAAATATGAATAAAATAAAATAATTTTTTAAGTATCTTTCAAATAAATAATTTAATAATTTTTTTAAAAATTAAATATATTCATATTAAATAAATATTTGTATTTAACACTTATCCGAGTAACGAGGATTTATATCTTGGATTGAAAAATCCTGATCATAGGTAGGCAGATTGAAAGGTCTGTACTGTGCCGCCTGTGGTCCTTAGCAGTGGGCATTGAAGCCTGCATTTTCTCCAACTTCTTTGCAGGACAGCTTGTAATCTACCATGTATATACTGCTTTATTTTTATTTAATTTTCACTTCTTTTTTTTTTATTTTTTTCAAAGGAAGGAGGCATAAGGGAACTTTAACTCATCCCAAAGCCCACCAACAGTGACTAAACATAAGCACTAGACAACCTACACAGTCTCTCACACCACCAGCACCAACAGAAGCAGAGCAGAAGCACAACATAACACAACAAGACAACACAACAGATAGGAAAATCAGCGCCTTAAAGGGATAAAACATTTTAGTATACTATCAATTAGCCTTTGAAAAAAAAAAAACAAAACTGGTAGATGCACATAACTCCTGGGGTGCCCTCACCGCTCACCTTCAAACTATCCTGTTACATTATTCGAATTACTCATTTCATTTTTTAAAAAATAATATATTTAACATTTATATTCAATACATATTTTATTATAAATATAATAATAAAATTTTTAAATATAAAAAATTTTAAACTTCTAATTATACTCATTTCATATGTATGGACCCGGGTAACAAAACTATGCAGTAAACTTTTTTTCAAACACTTTATACTTACCTAGTTTTCATTGTTGTTTATTAACCGGACACGTTGTATTGTTCTGAAAATCTAAACTACTTTTTTTTTCCCTCTTGTGCATTGGGATGCGTTTAGCTGCAATTGTCAGCTGTACTTTTTTTTTTTTTTTCATTTTATGGCAGAAGGGGGCCATGGGGACTCAGGGTCAGGGCACTTATTATTAGCTTTGAAACCTAGGGACCCAAGAGGGTAAATTCAATAGTTACCAACCGTGGGATTATTACAAGACATTAAGAACAATCAAATGAGATGTCCCTTTCAAGTTTAGTGGAGAAGGGAAAGGTCCAACCCCTTCACTTTGTTATTAGGCTAAACTTGCTTGGGCTTAAATGGGTGGCCCATTATGTGGAAAAAAATAATTATCTAAAATGATTATTTAAAAAAAAAAAAAACAAGAAATCTCAAAATCACATTAGGGCAAGTAATTATGAAATGAATAACCCCTGGGATTTACGAGGTTTAGACCAAATGCGTATAGGAACATAGCTATAGCTAGGCCAAGCAAATCAAAATTCTCCCAACATAAAATTTAAAGCAGTGTGATCCGATCTACTTAGAAAGAATACACATTAAAGATCTAAATTCCCAAGGAAACACATCCAAGGAATTAAAAAAGAATTATAAAATGGTAGAAATTTTTAAAAGAAATCTTTAGGTCTAATAAATTAAAAATTATGTTGCTTCGACTTTTAATGTTTTTTTAAATATATGTATTCAAAAAATATATGCTTATCTAAAAGAATTTTTAAACACACATAAAATTTAAAAAAAAAAATAAACATACATACATCATATATATATATATATATATATATAATCACATTCAAATTCGAATAATAAACGGAAACATTGAACTTGAAATCTTTAAATACTTTGGGGAGTTTGAAAATTTTCAGGAAAAGGAAATAGTGGCATCAGTACTGCCTTCTTCCTCATAAAATCCGAGTGAAAAAAAAAAAAAATGACAATGTCCCACATAATCCAAGCTGTCTGCATTCCGCAGTACAGTTCGTGTCGTGGAGCTGCCCTTCAGAAATCACAAGATTCATTGACCTAATGAAGGTGGCTTCTGTTACCAACTAAAACTGTGATACGCTTTAAATATTTTTATTTTTATTTTTGGATTTATCGGATTTTAGAATTCAATATTAAATTATTGAATGAAATTGAAAGAGTGCTCCCTCCAAGGTACATTAGGTGCAAAAAAGATTATAAGGCTATTGAAATTCCAGGTTTAGGGTTACTTTTTGTTTGATCTCTTTGAATAGTGTTGGGGACAAATATACATAGAACTAAATTAATATATACTAAATTAATATATAATAAAAAATGCTCTTTTTTGGTTAAAATTAATCTAATAAATATATATATATATTAAAATTAATTATTTATTTTTTATTGATAAATTCATAATTACATGACATTATTAACCCAATGATTAAAAAATGTAAATTTCTTAGTTTCATACTAAATAATATAAATTTATCATTCGTTTAATTTCATCTCCCCTAACAATAAATTTTTAGAATAATGCGGAATTAATGATGAATTTATAATATAAAATATGAAATTAACAATTTCGAAATCTTTAATTTGTCATCCATTTTTATATCATAAAATTTATGTCATTAATTTATTAATATATTAAAATTATGAATTTGCCAATACAAATTAATTAATTCCATATAGACGGTAATAGAAATTTATTAAATTAATTTTGAAAACTAATTCAACATTTTTACCAAAAATGTTTTTCTTTATTTATTAATTTTTAGTTATCTTACATATTAATTCTAATATTATCTAAAGAAGATTAATTCGTAATTCTTGATTTAATCATTGAAGATGGGAAGAAACTTATTCCCTTTTTTTAAAAAAAAAAAAAACTCCCGTATTGTTTTGTCAAAAGATTTAATGTGTATTGTTATAATACAAAATTTACAAAGGATCATATCCACAAAAGAGCATTAAATTTTGAAAATTACTCTTGAGCTTGGTGCTTATATCTTAAGTAAACAGGAATTATTACCAAAGAAAATCAAGTATTTTTTTTTTTTTTTAGGAAAAAGGGTCTTACTTGTAATTGAATCTATTCAAAGTCAGGTTGCCAACTCAACAATGGGCCGAACTTTGAACATAAATTTTATTAATTTATATTACCCGAATTATTATTTAATAATAAAAAATATTTTTATATCATATTAATTATAAAAATATAAAAATAATTTTTAAATTTTTTATTAATTTATTAATAATAATTTTAACTTCCAAGTCGGATCTGAACAAAATGCCTAAAACATTTTCAAGCAATAGCCCGATCTTAAGCTATAAACACCTTCACTTGGAAACATGTATTCCAAATCCACTATGTTTTTATTATCTAAACAAGGCAACTATTTAATAAGTAATGTTATTTTTTATAGTTATTAGGCACAGATATTTCTCAAGCACTTTTGCAAATATATTTATGTAAGTGTTAAATATATTTCTTAAAAAAAATTAAAATATATAAATTTTACAATAATTTAGAGAAACCTATCAAATGATTCTAAAATTTCAAAACACTATTTAATTCTTATTATATATATTTTAAATTTAACAAAAATGCAATCCTTAATTGTGTATAAAAACTAATATATTTACCTTTAAGCGGTACTTGTGAGTTGTGGACTAATTAATGAATTTAAACATTTTTCTTTTTGATTTGGTATGTATAATGACATCATATTTAGCCAACAGTGTCCACGTCAAAACGTAAGGCAATGTCTACAAAATGATAAAAAGAGGTTAAGAAGAAAACAGAGAGAAAAAAACCCCAAAAAGTTACTGATATCAGTCATCACCATCAAAAACCACTAACAAAAGCCATTACTATTCTTTTTTTTTTTTGGCCATTACTATTCATTAATCACGAGTAAATAAACAAAGAAAAAAGGGGGCGGTGGAAAAACCTTAGGACAAACCGAAATATGACCGAAAAAGAAAGTTTCCTTTTTTCTTTTTTTATTAGAAAAATTCACACCCTTCTTTTTATACGTGAGAGGGGAATATCCGTAAATCTCCTCTGCACAAAAGATATGGCTAAGAACCAAACGCCAAATGCCAAACAAACATCCAGTCCATGGCAGCAATCATGAAATGTGGATATGGAGAGAGAGATATATAGAATTAAAAATAGTCAAAAGATTAAGGATAACACTATGTATGGAACTACTTCAAGCTACTAGTATTTTTTATTTCCCAAATTGAAGTTCACTTAGTATGAATCCACTTTTATTTTATCTAACAACCTGTAGTTTGAGTACGGGCTAATAGTCAGTTCAGGGTGGTATTTGATTTAATAATCTAAGTTCGAATCAACATATATAATTTGTATTTCATAATTTGCAATGTTGGTCGAATAATAATTTAACCTAAAGAGAAATCACACTTATACTAGTTTATCTGACTTATAACTGTCACATTAGTCTTAAATAGTATGGAAAATGAAAAATAGTATCATATATTCTCTGTAAGCTTTAGGTTAAAGCCTTAAAGGCAAAGTCTACAGGGGAATAGTAGTTATTGAAGGAGAGGGGGGAAGTAAAGGTGAATCTGCAACGAACCTTTTGCTTTTACGTTTTTCCTTACAGAAACATCACGTTAACAATAAATGCGGTTATTTCCTCGTCAGCCTTCTCAACAACCAGGAATTCCAGCTTCCATACTCTGCAATTTAAGAATATATACATATTTTTTAAGTGTTGGTTTATTTAATGACTGAAAGTAAGACATAAATAAAGAAAGAAAGATAAGATAGCAATGGATATTGGCCGTGCAGCTTAGATATACGTGTGGCAAACTACTGCATCTATATAACTTAGCTGTAGCTGCCCAAAAAGAAACATAAATGGGGTTTGGTTTTGGTTTGTACTATAGGCCAAATCTTTTACTGTACTGAGGCTAAAAGGTTTAGATCAGATATCAAGATTCAGAAAGATGGAGATTTTGGGTAAAGCAGATGAAATGGTGTCATATGGAATTGAGGGGTTCGTTCACTCGTTTGGTAACGTACTGGTGGGTGATGGTGGGGAAGTTTTTGTAAGGGGGTTGGTGGGTATTTTAGGTAAGTGATAAAAAAAAGGATCCTGAAAGACGAAGTGTACGAGGAGAACAAATTAAAGACGATGAGAGGAGCGAGATCGAAGGAACATAAAAGAAAGAAAGAGATTTTATTCATGATATTAAAAGCAAAACTGCCTCTGGAGAAGGATATATGGACATTATTGAAGAAAACAAGCTGTCAAAGTAGAGTTAGATGATCATTAAAGTGCACGGTCGATGAGCCCCAAAACGAAAACAAGAAAGTTAAAAGCTTAAAACCCATTTCAGAGCAAATGAAAGCAGTCCAACTTCGTAAACAAATCTTAATCTTTACAACAAAATCCTGACCTAGTTGAAACTTGAAACCAGAAAGAAGAAAAGCTCCGGGAAAGGAAAGAGTGTTTTTTTTTTTTTTTGGTTAGGGATGAAATAAGAAGTAAAGAATGAAATAACTTGATAAAACTGTTGTTGAAAAAGCAAGGATGTTTTTGTTGGGAAACGGAGCACCACGAATATACCAGGAAAACCCAAGCTGTGAAAGGAACAAGGGAATGAAAAAAAGATTATGGGGGGTCGAGTACTTTTGAGAATGGTCCTTCTCCAAAGGAATAAGATTATTATTTTTTATTGCCATTGTTATAATGATTCTCAGCTTTCCAATCCATCAACAAAACACTCACCACCTTTAAGAAAAGGAAAAGAAAAGAAAACTTTAAACGAGAAGGAGTGCGGGAAATAGCTTTGTGAGTGGATTAGGGATGAACTTTAGGCTTTAGAAAAAAAATCATTTTAGTTTAGAACATGAAAGGGTGCAAAACTGATAAAAACTGATAAACTTATACATTTAAATTACAGCAAAAAAGAGAAATGGGTTTTGAATATTAAAAAGAAATGCTAAAAGCTAACGTTTAAACTTAAACTAATTAAAATAAACAAACATAAAGGAAAAAGAAATCAATAAAAGGTGTGAGATTCCATACTCTGTGACTGAGAAAGAAAGGTAAAAGAGAGAAGTATAGTGTGGTGGAGTGGTCTTATATCTCTGGGTCTGGGGCAAAGCCAAAGGCAAAGGCAAAGGCAAAGGCAAAGGCAATGGCTTTCAGTGCTTTTCCAAGCTGGTTACATATACATATAATT
>JBBYHM010287020.1:0-27712 GCA_038381775.1 Adansonia rubrostipa | reverse complement strand
TTAGCATGGACTTAGCATTTTTCTTAAAGCTAGCAAAATATCTTAGGGAAAATTAAGTTTTCCAGATCTGGAATCTTCGTTAAACAAGCTCAAATCTTTTGATTTTGAGATGAAAATGGTCTTACAACTATTCCCTAAATGTTTGTGCCTTTTTTTTTAGTCAAAACCTTGAGTGGTATGATCAATGGGCTGTTTCATCATCCCAAACTACATAAGGGCTGTGCAAATGAGTTTATGATGCTTATGCCACCCTTTCCCTTCAGTCATAGATGTTCAAACGTCAATAACTCGAGTTTGGTCTCGTAGAACAAAAAATGAGAAATATCTCCTGCTTTGCCTTGTTCCCTGCTGGCATCACAACTATTGTAAATTGAAAAATCACTTTAAAATCTAAAACAATTTTCAGTGAAATTTATGATATTTTTTTCAGAAAGTGTGTCAAAATAACTTTAAAACGAGGTCTTGTACATCCCTGGATTAGTCCGGATGAGAAAGTTATGATTTTTCAAATCTAAACTATCCAAAAACTCTAGGATCTGGACATGTATTCTAGTTGGGCATTTTAGACCCACTAAATGATTTTTTCCCAAAATTTTCAAACATTTTTCTTAAAATATTCATGAAATTCCCTTTTCAGAAAGATATCACTAGTAATTTTTTGATACCAAACAATTTCGGGATGATTTTTCAAAGTTTGACACACCTTGTTCATTGTATGCTCTGCCAGCAGCAAAATTGATCCAAATTTGAAAATTTGTTCTCTCAAAAAGTGACCTTTTAGGATAGTGGGAATATTTTAAAGATGATCCTCATTGAGTCACCTTTGTCTTGTCCACCTTCCAGTTCCTTTAAACCAATTTAGAATAAATTCGGGAAGCAGGATAGCGCGATGCTGTCCCCAATTTTTGGTCATAGTCAAAATAAGTTGTTTTCAAGAATTTTGTCTCAAGACATTCGAATGTCTCCGTATCACCCCGATCAGACTCGAGAACATACTTTAATATCCCACAAGCTCATATTAAGGCATAAACATATTTTACATCTTTACCATCCTCATTCACAATAAATCTTTTTGCCTGAAATTGTCAAATGTCACCCATTTTTTAAATCATGAAGTTTTGTCACCCACGGGGATACTCCAACCTTGCCTTTCCGAGGGGGCACTCCAACCCCATTTTTTGAAATTATCAAAGTAAAAATCTTTCTTTGTCAAAACTATTTGTCATCCACGAGGATACTCCAACCCCATCTTTCCAAAGGGACACTCCGACCCTATCTTTCAATTGCTATTAAATCCTCCTTCCTAGATTTCCATGAATATGTCAAACAAATCTCGTTTAATCAAGAAATCTAGATGCATCTCGAAAATGGTCGATTCGGTTATTCTTAGATAATCAATGCCAATAGTGAAATAAATTCCCGTAGTCCACATATTTTCTTTATTATTGCATTGAATGATCCATTTTATGTTATTTCATTTATTATCTTACTAACACGATTTCTTTGTGATGATTATGTGCAATCATAATTTCAAAATGTCTCCAAATAAAATTAAAGGTAATGTTCCGCGTGGGTATCTCTTCAGTGCCCAAAGTGAAACATTCCATTTTCAAAGTAAAATCTAGAGGTCATTTTTATTGAAAATCTCTATATTCCCCATATCTCCGGGGCATATATGAGATTAAATTTTTTTCATCAAACCTTGGATTTGTATTTCTATAAGATTCATGCATTAAAAGGGGTATATCGAAATAATGACAAGTTAAGATCGAAAGAATCAAAACTGAGATGAGATATAGCTAGTAAGGTATCGATTTCGGGCATCGCAAAGAGGTTCATACCTCATCGCGCGTAACCAACTCCCGAACCCAAATGGCGAATCTTTGCATTACGTAGACCACGGGTTTGATGTTTTGAGTTTCGTAACTCAAAACATAGGTTTCAATAAGCATCCAATCATGCCTAGCCCAAAATAATCGGTGGCGACTCCAAGTATTGACCATTTCATGATGGTCATTCGAGATCAATAAAATGAGCGATTCATTTTATGGTCCATTTCACTGTACCATAAGTCGAGAATCTGTACATTCTCTTTCTCATCACATCGCGAGAGAAAAGTCTCGGTCAAGAAGATATTTTCCAAGTCAGAAAAATATTTTAGGTCGTAGCACCCATAGATCCGCGATGATCCACCCTGGGGTACGTTGCGGCAAGTATCAATACTCGAAAATAAGATATCAATACTTTAGAAGCAAATGTATCAATAGTTATTCTAGGTATTGATACTTTGTTACCTTTCAAAAAACACTAGCCACTGTGAAGGACTTGTATTGATATATGTATAAAAGGGCATTGATACTTGCTTTGGAAATACACCAAAAAATATTCGCTAGTCAAAACGTAACTTGTCTTAAAAATATTTTGATCATAGATGCACATTAGAGAATATGTAATTTTGAGAAAACTAAGGGCTCAAACATGTTTATATAATTTTCAAAAAGTTTTCAAAAATGATTTAAAGAAAAATACATTTAAGCTTAAGCTAATTAATGTTAAAGGTTTGCCGTATCAAAATTATAAGCAATTATTGTTGGTTTTTATCATGCAAATGCACGTATCACAAGTTATATAATAATAAAGTAGAGTGTCAATCCCATAAGGAATAGATGCCAAATTTGTTAAGTATTAAAATTAAAACAACTTAATCTTATTCAAACAAATGATTAAAAATTAAAAACTAAATAAAAGAAAATAATAATAAAGCAAACAATAAATGAGAAAAACTTATGATTATAATTTCTTTCAATACTTTATTTGAATAAAACCCTACTTTCTTAGTTTGACTAATGATAATGAGTTGTTAACCTAAAATTTTAATTTATTTATAATTATCTTCCAACGATCTTATAAAAATATTTCTCTTAACCAATTTACTATATTCCTTTATAGATTGAATTAAAGAGAAACTCATTAAACTTAGACTTTAATTTGGTTACATGACATATTCGTATATTCCTATCTACTATGTAGAATAATTCATCATAATAAATAAATATGAAACATATGTTGTTTAATCTAGGTTTAAACACAAAATTCCTTTTTTCAAGTTCATTAGGGTCATCAAATCAATCTAATTAGTGATCAAGCAACTAGAAGCATTAAAAACAAGATCAAACAAACAACTCAAATATCATTAATATCAAGAAAATAAAATAAAATAATCTAAATTACATATTAAGTTTCATTGCAACCCTAAAAAAATAAATTTAGTCATAATAAATAAAGCAAACATAAAACCAATAAGTCTTACCATTATCAATATTACAAGAAAAATAAAACGAGTAAAAAAAGAAAAAAACGAAGAGAAAACTAAAATTAGCTAAGTCTTTGGTCTTTAAGCTTCTCCAAAATCTTTCTCTTCTTGAATTCCTTTAATGGCTTCTTTCTTTTTTAGGAACTAGGCTAAAAATAAAAGGCTAAGAGTTTACTTCTTTAAAATCTCTAACCCTAGAAAGTCTTATAAATAGCTAAAATCTAGAAAGGAGAAACTTAGCATACAAGTAACTTGAGCAGTTTTATTTGGAAAGTTATCCATTAGGTCTCACTTGTTTCTTTATTAAGTTATTGCAACTCCAAAACTCCTTCGAGCTTAGGTTTACAAAAGCACAAAAATATTAAATAAATATATAATTCAAATACAAAGAAAATAAATAAAATTAATTTAAAATAACCAAAAATTAATTAAATATAACTAAAAAAACTTTAAGACTTAGCTACTTTAATACACACAATGAGATTATATAACTCTATGTTATATAGTTATCAGAAATTCAAAGCTAACACTAGCCAAGCAGCCTAAGCATAACTAAGGTCAACGACCCAATCTCCGGAGCCTAGTAATTCAAACTAGCACTTAGAAAAACACATACGCTGCTTAGAGGTCATGTTTTTTGGCACATCAGAGATCATGTGGGACTCCAACCATTAGGATGAGATCATCAATACCTTTAATCACTAATTTCCAACCAGAGGTTGGAACATGGCACCTTGGCACTTTGTAAGTCACCTAAACAAGAGTTATACCCCTTTTTAGAGCTAATCATAGTGCGCACTCTAGATACTCTATTTTCCTTCACCCTTTTGTCTCTCCTCCAATTATTGACTTAAGCATCAAAGCCTGCCATTTCTTCCTCTACATAATCTCATGCTACCAAAACAACCGACTCTACCTCCACCTTAAAAAACCTTTGTGGTTTGTTGATAGATTACCAGACTCTTAGTTCCTAAAACGAGGGATCAATTTTTAGCAACCCTAATTATAAAAAGAAATAGATAATGATTAACGCTTTTTGCATTAGACTGACTAAGTCAGCAACCAATAAAATCCTGAAAAAATGAATACTACTAATATAATTAGGATTATGATTCCGAGAATAATTGAATAATTATCCATATAATAAGAAAACAATTAAAACATTTTTTTTCAAAGTAAATTAGGTTTAGGCAAGAATTATCACAAAATTTTAACATAGTTATAGCCATAAAAGTTTACTTGTCAATTAAAAGTTCAAATTTATCCAAATAAAATATTTAAAATATAATATAACAAATTTAAATTTTGTAGTTATAATTAAGTTGCGTTAACCATCACAAAATTAAGTTTATAAGATCAGATTTTTTTTTATATATTATAATTTAAAAAGTGTTTTTCTATTTGTCATAATGTGTTAAATGTGAATTTGATATGCTAGACTTAGATGGATAAATTTTTATTTTTCTTGTACTCCATTTTTCACATGTTGGGATAGGACATATTTGTTGTAACGATTTGCTCATTTGACTTATCTCTAAATGGTCATTACAAAATGATCAAAAGACTTGGAGTCACCACCAAATTTTTTGAGTTAGGGGAGATTGGTCATCTATTTGGATTCGTATTTTTAGGGTTACAGATCTTCAAAAATTGATCTCAAAGTCTGCGTATTACTAGAGATTCACATGAAAGGATACGGGAGTTGTTTACGCATGGAAAAGAATGAGCACCCCACAATGCCCTTAAATCATTACTTGTTAAGTACGTGAATCTCAATTAAAGATGATTTTAATTTCTTAGTATTTAATTATAATTTCAAAATTTTGAAATTATTTAAAATCAATATTATTATTCCAATTCCAAAGTAAATCAAGTTTTAGTTAATTTTGACAATCAAAATATTTTCCATTTATCTCTTTGGAAAACTTAAAGGAAAACAAAAGTTTTTCTTCGATGGTGAAGTTCAAAATTTTTGATTTACTCATTTGAAGAGATTGTTATTTTATTTGAAATAATTGATAAGAGAACATTTTATATGATGAAAGGTATCTATAAACTATTTTAATTAGAAGATACTGCCTTGGGTTTATGTTATATAATTTATTTTACTTGAAGTACTACTTGTTTGGTGTGTTCCTTAATTTTTTTTTATTTTACTTGGTTTTCATAAAAAATGATTTTTGTACAAAATATTTTAAATATTTTATCAAACAAATTGAATCAATAGGCATCTGAAAATTGCTTTAATGATTTTTTTTTTAATTTGATCGATGATAAAAATCAAAGCAATTAGAATCTAAAAAAATCACTACAAAACAACCTGAAATTTTTTTGGCCCGAAAAATAAAAATATATTTACAAACTATGATTTCTTATTAACTAGTTATTTATAACTTGGGAGCAGTTTATGTTTAGTTTAGCGTCTAATGTTTAACGTTCTAACCCTCGTACCACAATTAATGTATGTTAATTATGCTGCTGGACCAGCCGCCTACATCTACCAACTTTAGTCATTCATTCATTGTCAGATCTAAACTTTAAGTCTTTCAAAAAGAAAAACAGTAAGTCTTATAGTAAGGTCGCAGGATACTACAAGGTTTAACGGCTGAGTCGAACGGTCGTCGTTTCATTTTCGCATAGTCTAACATGGATCGTGCGATGCTACAAGGTTTAGTGGTTGAGTCGAATGATTGTCGTTTCATTTTCGCTTAGTCTAGCGAGCCATCGATCGATTTATTGAGTTTTTTAAATAATAAATCATCCTTTTAAAAAGAAAGAATGGAAAAAGGGAAGAGGAAATACAGTTGGACGGAAAAAAGGGAAGCGCAAGTAGGAGTCCAATCGAGAAAAACAATGTCTATTTCTGGTGGAAAAAGATTGAGATGTTTCCTATGAAAGACTGTCCATTTTTAATGATGTGAACGTGATGCACTCCATATTTTTAAAATCCAAGTGTGTAAATTCATGCCAACAACCATGTAATTTTACTGGTAATTTCACTTAAATGATGAGCCCACCCTATGAGATAATACGAGGAAAACGCTTGTACAATGACAAAAGCATGTACGACTTTGAAACAATAAAGCGATAAAGTTAGGAAGCTCACCACCAAAAAACTTTCATCATCTCTTCAATATTTTCTTCTCTTGTATTGTCTGTAGAGGTGAGAAATGAGATCTCATTCAAGCCTGGAATGAAAAAGCTCTGGCTGATTTGATTTCACTCTCCGCACGTACATTGAACCGCCGGCAGGCAGCAGCCTATTTCGGTCTCAACAAACTGCGAATCAGATTCAGAAGAAGGCTTACTTTGGATCGATGTATGGTGGGAGGGACTTCCACCACACTACAGCAGCGTTTTATGACTGGAAAATCCTTCTCATGACGCATCCAAAGGCAACCGAAGCCTCAATATTAATATTGGTTACGGCTGAGTTGACAGAAGCATGCAGCCCATCATCCAAGTCGGCCTCTGGACCAAACTCATATCTCAAATCTCTGCCGCTTTTGGTTCACAAGCTCCATCAGCCAAGGAGCTGAAAATTATAACCATTTAAGAGTCAGGCCCTCAAGGACATTTTTGTTAACCAAATCTTACTGAAATTTTCTTGTTCATCAATAATATACTTCTTAATTCTTGGTGAAAAAAATATATATATAAAATATTCAATGTAATCCAAATTCCAACTACCGTGATTACGCGTTACCAGATATATCAACAAAGAAACTAAGTTTTGTTAATAAGATCTTTTATCACCATTCCAAGAATCATACTGGTATATATGAGTTCTTCAGAATATCATAAAGAAAAAAGGAGCAAAGCCATTCAATTCAACTAAAAGGAAATGGAAATAGATAAACAAATATATATATATATATATATATATATATATATATATATAGTGGAAGTTGGTATCTGCTATTTTATTGGGAAAGAAAATGATTTTGGCTAAGGAAAAGATAAACACGGGATCCACAAAAATGCCAGAAGGAGAGCCACAGCAAAGACTGGAGAATAGATGTAGGAAACTTGTAGGCCGAGGAAAAAGGAAAGCAGCCGGCTAATTTTGGTTATTGAAAAACAAACACAAGTCCTATTCTTTACACATTTTCTATATGGATGAAGTAAGATTCAAAATTTTCAAGTAATGAACAAATTAAGGAAATGTGCCATATTGTTGGGTCTTCTTATTTTGCTTGTTTGTTTGTCATCAGAAGCTTGCTTTCTTAAAATGATTTCGCTATTTGGTTGGTTGTACCTATTATTTTATTGACTTTTCTCTTTGTTTACAATAAAAGAAAAAAAGAAAAAAAAGACCTTTTGAAAATGTACAAGAGAAACATGGTATATACGTAAATGAACTTAGATTCTTCTCAAATGTACAAATTTTCGCTTTTTCTCAAATTATTGATTTATATTAATTGTTCTTAAAAAAACTATTGAATATATTAATCTTATATATTAACACAAATAATTGAATATATACGTAGAATTTTCTTAAGAAACTTTTGAATACATTAATATCAATAAAAAATTTTAGCTTTTTCTCAAATATAAAAATTCGGTTCATAAAAAAAAAAGAAAAAGATTTTAGGACATGCTATTAAAATTTTATTTTTAAATATAAAAAATTAAAGTCAATGTTAATTGAGATCTAAGATGATATGCTATTAAAAGGTATTGATTTTAAGACATCTTAAAAGTCCTAAACCTTTTTTATGTATAATCGATTCCAAATCAAAACTTATTCTAGTTTAGAAGCAAACTGTGAATTCTATTTTCAAAGGTTTCAAAATCTTTAAAAGATAAATATTAATAAGTAATTAATTACATCTAATCAAAAAAATTAGTGACGACTTTTTTATAAGTTCATTTTTTAATAACTAGCAAGCTCCTGATAACTAATTTTTAAATCAGATATATTTGAGATTCACGTTCTATGCACTTTGCCACAAATGGCAACCATTTAATACAATCCCCCCATACTTATTTTATACTTGACTGCATTAATCTATTTTATTTTACAATACGATTAGGGCATACATTCCCATGCAGCCCAATCTATACAAACATCTATTCACTAACTATAATAATAACTCGAATTAATGAGTTGGTGATATGAAGTTTTCATAAAGAGACATATCAAAGAAAAAAATTAATTTAATTAATAAATAAAACTATCCCGAAAATAAAAATCACATAGAAAATACAAGATAGAAATACTAAAAAACCAAATCTTTGTTAAAATTTCCAGGAAATCCCCCCAAAAAATGGGGTCGTCTACCTCATTTCAATTTGGGAACGTCAATAAAAAAACCCCCCAAGTTACAAATATGTTTAGATAACTTTTCATGTTAATGAAAAATAATGCTTAGCAATATAGAATTTACAAACTCATATTTTTTAAAAAATATATATATATATATATCCATATAAGCAAGCAATATTTAACTATATATAAATATCTAAAGACTCCAACATGAATTAGCATATATATAATTTTTTAAAATAGTTTCTTAATGCTTGATTTATCTTTGAAACTTGAAATATTTGATTTAAAAAAATTATGAATAAAAACCAAATAAACGCTTAGTATGAAATTTCCTTATAAAACAAGTTGCAGATTACAATTACATAGAAATACACAGTCGCTTTCGTAAATTAATAATAATATTCGAAGTTGCAGTACTACGGCACGAAATACAAAATTAAAATGGTCAAGCCCAAGAAAAGGTTCATTTGCCTCAGCAAGCTGCGGCCCGAGCGTTCCTCTCTTTGTTCTGCTCCACTGTGAGTTTACTGCAATTAAGCGAGACAAAATGAATCGGAGAAAGAAAAAAAAAATATCATGTAAAATTTAATATAATCTTCTCTTTATATTATTTATTTATTCATATAAAATTATTTATTTAATATAATAAAAATAATTATTTTATTTTTCAATTTATTAAAATATAAAAAAATCATCAAATAATTTTCTACATTTTACAACATATCTATATTAAACTTGTATTTTAGCTTTTCTTTACAATATTTTTAGAATAATTCAACTCGATCAGCATTTTTATAAAAGCTTCAGCCAGACCAAACAGATCCTTACTTTGATTATAAAGTAATTAAAATATATATATATATATATAGTAGAGAAAAAGAAAATAGAAAAGAGATTATGAAAATACAAACCGTAGAGCATGAGTAAGGTGGGATGCTTTGGTGAAATCTTTGTCTTCCCTTGCCTTCAAGATTTGAAACATTAGGGCAATGCGAAGTTGAATGCTCGCACTCTGCTGAAGTATAGTGGTAGTCTCCCTTCTCAGTTGTTCACATTCTGATTCTATGATTTGGAATTTTTCTCTCACTTGCCTTTGCCCTTCTTTGATCTCTTTCTGCTCCTCACTTATCTCTTCAATCTCTTCTCTTAGCCTTTCTATGTGGATTCTTAATTTTGGCTGCCATCCTTTCTTCTGCCGAGAAATTAAATAGCATATAACTATGGGACTTTGAAATTTATTTTTTTGTACAATAATAATAATAATGATTCTAATTCATAGTTAATTTTGAAACTCCGATCTATAGTTGTCTATAGTTACTATTTACGAATGGTTATAATACTATTTTAGAAAAGCTTTTTCATCTATACTGTTACAAATTTCTAACTGAGTTTAGTGTCACGTGACTCGTAACACGAGACTCAATTAAGAAAATCACATAAAAATCAAACTCAAATTATAATTGTAAATAAATTGAGGATATTAAGATCTTTCTATTTTTTTTTAATAACTACTCGTTAGAACTATTCACTTATGAAACTATTTTTAATTTTAACTTATCTTTTTTTAAAAAAAAATTTAACAATAATTTTTTTAAAAAATGCATTTTTCACCCACATAGTGGATATGATATATTCTAATATTTAATAATTATTTCCTCTAAATTTAAAAGAATACACACACGTAATGTTTTTCTTTCTTTAAATATTGCTTTAACCATTAGTGTTAGGAATTGATTAACAATTTATTTTAAAAATAATAACAATAAACTTGTCAAGTAGAGACTCAAGCTTGACCTTTGAAAAAGAAGGTCGATTATGCCCAATCAAACTGGGTTAGGCTCAAATTATTAACCCCTACTCAAATTAATCTGGTCTTTCAGGGCTTAGAAGAGTGAGACATGAGACTAAAGTGCAACAAGTTAAATGGTTAAGTTTGAAAGAACGAACAAGAATCATTTGAATTTAGAGTATTGGAGTGAAAGGATTTAATAGCATGTTACATTAGTGTATAGTACCTGACTTATCACATGACATTGTACATCAACATATTAGGTCGGTGGCATATCCAAATCAAAGGTCATCAAAATGTATGTTTCATAATTGGCTGACCATTATAAAATTTTAAAACATTAATTAATAAAAAATAATGAAGATCATAGTCCAAGAATAAAAGAAGATATTATAAGTGTTAGGATTAAAAATTCAAACTTATTAAACATACGAGTAATTTTATAAATCAATTAATTTTAAGTTTTGGAATCAACAACTTAACATGTTTATAGCCATAAAAAACCTATCTATTAAAATGCATCAACTTAAGCTAGTTGCAAATACAAAATGTTCTAAAATGTTTTACCAGATTAATAATACCTGATGCCCTCCTTTCGATGATTTTGAAGGCTTTTTCGCAATTGCTAATGGGTACTTCATATACCTTTAAAAACTTGGCACTATATTTTGTTCTTCCTCGTTGTGTTAGACTGGCTATTAAAACTTGATAGAATATGATAAAAAGTACCTTGATGGCCCAAAATATATATAGAAAAAAATTGCAGCATGCCTTGGTGGACAAGTTGAGAATGTTACCATTCTTTAGACAAAAGGAAGAAATAAAAAAGGAAATTACCGCGACGCAACTTGTCCACCGGTGCTAGAAATTAGAAATCCACAGATTATTGGTTGCTCAAAGCCGTTGATTGATAAATCAGTGCACGTCTTTAAGCTTTTTCATTTTCGGTCACTATTTCTTTATTTGGCAGATAGAAGCATTTTCTTAAGAAGCCCCTTGGATTACGCCGATGTGGGGTTGCCCACAAGTTATCAGACTTCAAAATTCTACCCCCAATGACACTTCATCAAAGTCATCAATTTAAATCAATTTTTATATTTTTTTTCTTCATTAAAAAGATGAGTTTTTATCTTAATTCACATTTGTTCGAAGATGATGCACTGATTAATTATCTATTCGACAACTTTCTTGAAGAGTGATTATATAATACTAGATTTTGGCATCCGAATGAAAAAAATGAAAATTATATGATAAATGGGTAGATTTTTTTTAAAAGTTATTTCATATTAGGTATGTGTGTTTGTGTGTGTGTGTATATATATATATATATATATATATATATACACATTTTAAAGAAAGTTTTTGACAATTAGTAGGTAGTCTTTTCCTACCAAATTAGCAATAATCCCTTTCAATAATGTTACATCGTATAAACATTTTTTAGAGAATTGAAAAAGTTATCGTTTAAGTGAACAAAGGGAGTAATATGTTTAAACGAAATGAAATTTGTTGGACAATTTGCGCTGGAAATTCAGTACTGCTACAATTTAACAGTGTAATACATATCCTGCAAAACTAGTAAGCAAAAAAAATATATAAACAAGAAATTCGATAAACTGTATTATGAAATTTATGAAGAATGATTTAAATATATAAACATATAATCAAATTGAGTTAAGGTTTGAAATTTTTTATCTTAAGATGATTATTTCCTATCTATTGTACTTAACAAATTTGTAACAATTCGTCTCATAAATCTTTCAATCTCGTTGTAGATGGAAGCATAACAATGGTAACTACGTGAACCGTCGGATGCGGTGTATTCTCTCCCGAATAATAATGGTAGAACCGAATACCAAAGGAAAATATATTTTGTACAATTTTTAGACAAGAGTAAAATTGAATAGTTTCAATATTTTCATTCCTTTTAAACTGACAAATTTGAACAGTTTTCCAAACAAACAAGGTGAACGTTTTATTTCAAAAATGGGATAAGATACAAAATGGTTCGGACAACATTTTAAAAGTTCAAACACTTGAAACTGTTTAGACAAGCAAGAATGTTTTGGACCAAACAAAAATCCAGTTGGTCGAGTTAGGCTTAAATAATATTGATGGGCTGCAGTCTAAAAAAAATAAGATCCACACTATCTTTAACCCAATCCCAAACCTAGGCTTAGGCTTAGACTCCAACCCGGCTTAGACTCCAACCCGGCTTAGTGCAGTGTCCCAGGCTGCACTAATCAACCCAAATTCAAAGACACAAGTTACATGGAATAACTTGGCCTAACAAAATAGGCTCAATCACTGAAGAATTCTAAAAGGCCCAATTTCTAGAAGCTTGAAAATTCGATTAAAAACAACTACTCCAGTTTATTTAAAACTAAATAGAGATAGAGTTGATAAAGTTTAAATTTATCTAGGATTCTAGATTTTGTAGATAAGTATAAATGTTAGCCGTCTATTAGATTTAATTTGAGCTATTGATGTATTAGGAATTCAACTGTAAATAGAGGTCTCTTTAGCCTTATTTGTATCATCAAATACTTAAGAAATACATTTGAACATTCCTCTTTGCTCTCTTTGTGTTCTTTTATGCTTTATTCTTTTAAGCTTTTTAGCTTCAGTGCCTTTAGGAAATTTAAATTCTCTCTTTAAGTGTTTAAAGGCTGACTTAGGCATACAAGGAAGCAAATTCCAAGCCTAAGGCTGTGCAATTTGCTAGGCTAAAGTCCAAGCCCATGACAGTTAGTATTATAACGAGAGATTCATGAAGATACTAATCATAGAGATGGCATCTTAAGTAGAAAACCAAACATAAAAGGTCCTAAAGACTCGTAGGAGGGGAATGAAGTCCAACAATTTAAGAAATGTTTTATTCACCATGGATGGCAAGGTGGCTAAGCTTGATGTGGCCGTCGAAGATATATGAGAAAACCTTAAGATTGTGGAGAGCCGTATTGAAGAGCTAGACTCTGCTAGGAAAGAGCTTAAAGGGGAGATGCAAAGTGTTTTCAACTTAAAAATAGACATTCTCACCCAGAAGAATGATGCCCTGGAAACTATAGTGGAGGCTACGAAAAAGAAAATGGAAGAGCTGATGGGGGATCTTTCATCATGCAAAGCAACTATTCGAGTACGTGCTAGCCATGACACCTAAGCATAAGATAGAGATCCCCAAGCCAAAGTAATTCAAGGGAACCAGGTTTGCGAAGATGTGGATAACTTTTTATAGGGATAGGCAATACTTTTGAGTAATGGGCATCAAGGATGATGCCATTGAGGTAAATACTACCTCCATGTATTTTATCAATATGGCTCTTTTGTGGTGGCATTGTCGATGCAGCAATGAAAAGCATGAAGGCCTTACCATTAGAACTTAGGACATGTTTCAAATGGAGTTTTGTAGCAGTTTTACACTAAGTATGCTGAGAATGAGGCACATGCAAAGTTGCAATGGCTTATGTAACAAGGCATAATTCTTGCTTGGGAGTTTAGTGAACTCACACCCTAGATTTTAGATTTTAAGGAGAATGAGGCATTTTTCTCATTCATGGATGGACTCAAACCCTAGGCTAAGCAAGAGTTGTAGCAAAGGGGTGTCTAGGACTTTACCAAAACCATGACCACAGTAGAGTCTTTGATTGAGCTCGATATAAAAAAAATCAGATAAATAAGTCTTCTAAGTGCAAGAGTAAGGGCAATGGTAGGGGAAACAAAGATCGAAAGCCAAAAAATGAAAACAAAAAGTTGCCAAAAAGGAAGCCAAGGTCCAATAAGCCATGGGATAAGAAAAAAGACGAGGAACAGATGAAGTGTTTCCTATGTAACTATCCACACCAGATGTAGGATTGCCCAAAACAAGCCAATCTTTCTTCTATCAACAAGGAAGATTATGAGCTAGAAAAGGGGACTCTGAAACTTGTTCAACCATGAGTTCTGGCAAGGCAAAGAGGTGTCAAAAACAAAAAAAAAATTGATGTTCATGGACATCTCTATTGCAGATAAAAAAAATAAGTGCTTTAGTTGACAAAAGGGCATTAGATTTGTTCATGTCCAAGGAGGCTGCCAAAAAGCTTGATCTCAAAGTTGAGAAAACAACAAGGTGGATTAAGTTAGTCAACATAAAAGAGCTACCAACCACAAGTGTCATGAAAAGAATGGACCTATAACTTAGAGACTAAAAAGACAGGGAAACTATTGAGGCAATACCACTTGACGACTATGACTGTATGGTTGGCTTAAATTTCCTTGATAGAATTAATGCTCTTCTTGTACCATTTGTCGATTGCATTTGTATCTTGAATGCCCGTTATCAATGCATTGTGCTGATGAATCAAGAGATGGGAGTTAAAGCCAAGGTGCTGTGTACGATCTAGCTAGCCAAAAGAGTGCATAGAGAAGAAATCACCTACTTAGCAGCCTTAAAGTTCAATAAGCCTTAGAAACCCATGGATGAGACTCTCTTGGAGGTGCTAGCGATGTTGTAGTCTTTGAATGATATGATACTTGTAGAGTTGCCAAAGAGCCTACCACCTAAGAGAAATATGAATCACAAGATTGAGCTGGTGCCCAATGATAAACGACCAGCTAAGACCATGTATTGAATGTCTCCACCAGAGTAGAGGTGTTATAGAGATAGCTGAAAAAGCTTTTGGGTACGAGTATATTAGACCATCTAAAGCCCCACTTAACACACCGATTAGTTTCAATGGAAGTATAATGGATCTTTGAGGTCATGCATAGACTACCAGGCACTTAACAAGCTCACTGTGAAAAACAAGTACCCAATCCCACTCATTGTAGACTTGTTTGATCAGTTTAGAGATGCGAGATAGTGCATCAAGCTTGACTTATGATTGAGATACTACCAAGTAAGAATAGCGAATAAAAATGAGCCAAAGACAATATATGTGACGCATTACAGCTTGTATGATTTCTTAGTGATGCCCTTTGGTTTGACCAATGCTCCAATGACCTTTTCGTACTCTAATGAACAAGGTATTTTAACCTTTCCTAGATCATTTTATGGTTGTTTACTTAGAGACATTATGATCTATAGTAAGTCACTTAAAGAGCATGTGGAGCACTTGAAAAATGTGTTCTAAGTCTAACACAA
Source organism: Adansonia rubrostipa (assembly GCA_038381775.1). NCBI lineage: Eukaryota > Viridiplantae > Streptophyta > Magnoliopsida > Malvales > Malvaceae > Adansonia > Adansonia rubrostipa. The sequence continues at coordinate 12,219 of JBBYHM010287020.1, read as the reverse complement.
GAATTAATTCTATGTTAAACAGAAGAAATTTCCATTTACCAAGCACGAGATGTCATTCTTAGGCCACACTATGGGAGATGGCAAGATCTTGATGGTTGAAAATAAGGTTTGGGCCATATTTGATTGGAAGCCACCAACCAAGGTAATAAAGTTACAGTTATTCCTTAGGTTGTCAAACTACTATAAATGCTTTGTCAAAGGCTACTCCAGCATCATCACACCATTGACAGACTTATTTAAGAAGGGGAAAGTATGGGTTGGAGCCTTGAATGCCAATACACCTTTGATTAGTTGAAGCATGCCATGATGAAGAAGCCCTTAGTTGTTTTGCCAGATTATATTAAACCTTGTGAGGTTCATACAGATGCATCAGACTTTATGATTAGAGGAATGCTAATGCAAGATGTCCATCCCATGGAATTTTAGAGTTATAAGCTTTAAAAAATTGAAAGGTGGTATACAGTCCAAGAAAAAAAGATGACTGCAGTGGTGTCCCATGATCCTATAGCTAAGACCCTTGTGGAAAATGTTAAAGAACTAAAGACTAGACAGTTTTAGGTTAAATAAAACTTGCTCTACACTAAAGGACACCACTTTTATGTGCCTTAGTATTGGAAGTTACACAGGGAGATCATGTAGAAGTACCATAATTCAAGATAGCTGGTCATCCTGGTATGCATCGTATCTTAGCACTTTTAGATGATCGTTACTATTGGCCATACATAGGTGATGATGGTGAGGTGTATGTGAAAACTTGCCTTGTGTGCCAACAAGACAAGGTTGAGTAGAGAATATAAGCCAAACTATTGCAGCAATTGTCCATACTAAAGTAGCCATGGGAAAATGTCTCCATGGATTTTATAGTTGGACTACCCATGGTGGATGGGTTTAGGAGCATTATGGTAGTGGTGGATAGATTTTCCAAGTCTGGGATTTTCATTCCAATAACCAAAAAATGCTTTAGAAAAGAAACAGTCCCATTATTCCTCAAAAATATGGTGCGAATTAGGGAGTATTACAGACCAAAGTTTATGATTGGGATGAGCGATTTACGAGATAGTTTTAGATAAAGTTGCTCAAATTGTTAGTGTCAGACTTGAAGTTTTCCACTAGTGTGTACCCCCAAACAGATAAACAGACCAAGAGAGTGAATACTTTACTACAGTTATATCTCAGGCTTTGCGTGAGTGTGCTACATAGCATGATTGGCCAAAGTTATTGGATGTGGCCTTATTTTTTTATAACTTGCAGTGAAATGAGGCCACCAACCAAAATACATTTAAGATAATGACCAGGCAATCGTTGCTCACACCCAATGCTGTTGTAACAGGCTGTACGGGACCAAATTCAGTAGTGCACAAATTTATAAAGGCTTGGCTAGAGCAAATTAACTTGGTCAGGGCTTATCTACACATAAGAAAGCACACCAAGAAATAGGCAGATCAGAAACAAAATGATGTATAGTTTTTGGTTGGAGACTTAGTCCTTGTCAAACAACACTTGGTGCTACACAACCCAGGCACGAACAAAGGGCTTTTGTGTAGATATAAAGGTCTTTTTAGAATTCTAAAACTGTTAGGCAACGTGGTCTACAAAGTTAAATTATCGATAAAGCTCAAGGTATACCCTATTTTCAGCATCAGCATGTTTAAGCCATTCTATGAGGATCAAGAGGATCCAGATCGAGACAAGTCGCAACATGCACTGGTAAAAATAAAGGCCTCTTAGACAAATATGTACAATGCATTCTTACAAATCAAATGGTACCGCAAAAGAGTCATAAGCCAAGGCATGAATACTTTATCCAGTAGAAAGGACCACCCGATAATGAGGCTAGTTGAGAACTAGTTGAGGCATTGTGGCAGTTCTAAGATAAGATTGAGTAGTTTCCTTTAAAAGACATGATTAAAATGTTGCGGGAATAAGAAGACAGGATGTCACGGGCTATAGTAATCAGCCCAAGACTAAAGACACAAGTTTCATGAAACAACTTAACCCACCAAAATAGGCCCAATCCCTAGAGAATTCTAGAAAACCCAATTTTTAGAAACTTAAAGATTCAATTAAAAATAACTACTCTAGCTTATTTAAAACTAGACAAAGATAGAGTTGATAAAGTTTAAATTTATCTAGGATTCTAGATTTTGTAGATAAGTGTAAATCCTAACCATCCATTAAATTTGATCTAAACCATTGATATATAGGGAATTCTAATATAAGTAGAGGCATTCCTAACCTCATCTATATCATCAAACACTTGATAAATACATTTAAGTAGTCCTCTCTATTGGCCTTATCTATATCATCAAACACTTGATAAATACATTTGAGCATTCTTTTTTATTCTCTTTGTATTCTTCTTTTCTTTTCTGCTTTGTTCTCTTAAGCTCTTTAGCTTCAATGCCTTTTGAGATTTTAGATTGCCCTTTGAGTGTTTTGCTTTGTTCTCTTAAGCTTTTTAGCTTCAATGCCTTTTGAGAATTTAAATTGCTTTTTGAGTGTTTAAAGGCTAATTTAAGAAACAAGGAAGTAAACTCCAAACCTAAAGTCGTGCAATTTGCCAGGCTAAAATTCAAGCTTGTGATATGTGTGTGTGGTCCAACCTTGTGTAGACCTTAACTCTTAAACAAAAGCTTGGGTCCTTCTTTCAAATAAACCTCATATTGAAACTTAGTTTATATATACCACATAAATAAGTTATAAGTTTCCAGTGTGGGATTGCATAACAACTAACAGCACTAATCAATTTTTTTCTTTTTTCAAGTGGAAATAATGAGATTAATTTTTCATTTACTATGGATATCAATCAAGCAACGTAATTATGCAACGTGTATCTACGTATGACAGTCTACAAATACCATATAATATTGTCCATATACATATACATATTTTGTATTTTGTATACGTTTAATTCAAGCTTGATATCCAACAGAATAAAAGCTCATGCAATCTGGAAAAAAAAAAGCAATTTTTTTAGTTTTAAATCAAAAGATACAACCCTCAACAATCTTTCTCTGTTTAGTTAGAGTTTAAGATGGCTAGTATGGGTTTTAACTTTTATGCATCTTACAAGACCCTTTAAAATTTTGTCCCAAATTTCATATTATTTACAGGAGACCATTAAGATCATTTTTTCGTGTCCGTTTGTTTTGTATTTTATAGGTAAATGGTAGAGAGATGAGAGTTTTTCTTTTAATTTAGTATTATAGGTTTATGATTTTGTGACTAGGATTTGTAAAGGATGCTTCAGACTTCATTAAATCAATTTAACTTAGAATGCTTCATCTGTCCATAGCTCTTGTACTCCTAGCATCCAAGGCCTAGTAACTATCTGGCTGCACACTAAGTGTTTGTGATTTTGCTTATGTGGATTTATTGCTATTTAATTGAGTTTTGGTCCTTTAGTTTCCTTCAGTTTTGCTTTATTTTTAAAATATAAGAATGTTCCTATAATAAGAATTATTTATTATCTAAAAATATTATATCTATTATATTATAAAAGAGTGATTGAGTTGGTGTCACGAGTTAACCAGACACTAACTCAATCAAAGACATGACCTTAAAACCAAATTAAAATAATAATTTTAAGTATATTGAAGTATTTTTTATATTTAAAAATTAAAAAAATACTCACTTTTAAAAAAAGTTTTCTACTTCTTCTTAAAAAAAAAAAAACAAATTCTAAAGTAAGATTCACATAATTTAAAATATTTTTCACATATTTTTTTCATTCATCCACATAAAAAATACCCACTAATTTCACTTTTAAAAATAACTACTTACTTTTTAAAAATTTACCTATATTTTTTACATATTAATCTGATAATCTCTTTTAATTTTTATTTTTCAAAAATATCCTTTTTTTTCACTCATATTGTAAGTGTGCCCAATTCTAGTGTGTAGTAAGTCAATCCATTAAGAATTATATTTTCACTTAATTGTAAAATTTTATAAGTTTAATTTCATACATTGTGTTTAGAATTTAAAAATATCTACCATAATTAACTAATTTATTTTCATAATTAATTTATTATTATATTTTTAATAAACTTTTATTATTATATTTCAGTATACTTGATAATTAATCTTTTAAGTAAAATTCTTAAATCTAATTTAATTTTAGTAGCAAAACATTTTAAGTTGTAAGAATAGTTCATTTGATAAAACTTTTAGTATTAAATTTTACTTATTAATGTTTGAACCTTTCAATAAACATCGAATTTTACAGATTAATTTTACAAATATCTAATTCTAGTAACTATTTGAGATGCAAGATAATATCTTATTTATTATTAAATATTATTTTTATTTTTATCTTTCAATAAAATTCAAAAAAATTGATTCAATCAAATAATCTATTTAAATTTAACTAGTTCGATTTTAAAATTAATAAATAGAATTCAAAATTATCCATATTCAAATAACTCGTGTCAAACTCAAATGATCTGAACCAGAACAAATGAATCTGAAAGTAATCAAATTTAAAATTAACCCAAAACTATTTGAACCCAAAATCGATTTGAACTTTTTTAATATTCTAATTAACCCAACCCAAACCCAACTTGATCAGCTTAATTGACGATTCTAGCTAACAAGTATTTTGAAAAATTATGATCATATGATGATCCTAAAATAATTTAGTTTTTCTTATAGTTGCTATATATTTTATAGGAGAATCTTCAACTACCATATTTAAGACTAGTTCCCTTCTTTTGAGATATAAATATTAAGTGAAATGATATGAAGGTTTACGAGCAAGAAATTTAAAAGTCGTTAAAGCCAGTTATATTGTTTTATTAAACAAATTTAAAGATGATAATATGTACGCATAAATGTTTTATGATGTATTATTTAAAAATAAAGAAATAAGATACTTTTTTATTAATTTAAAAAAATATGAGAAAAATAAATTATGTGTATGTTCATTTCTCAGATGTTTCAATTACACCAAAAATTGTGTAAAAATATGATGATTACTATATTTTATTGAGGATAGGTGCGTTGTTTTATAAAGGTAGGGGACACAAAAATTCAAAAACAAAATCAAAAGCATAAATGTACATGCTACATCCAAACAAAACTAATAATTTAGAAAATTGAAAAGGTCGATGTAAGAAGAAGCAAAGCAAATAAGCCAAGAAAAATGAAAACTATATAATGCCAAAGGTGATTCCTGTGATGACTTTCAAGACTACACGTTACCACATCTAATATCGCACTACAACTTAAGTTATGTGTATAATCAACCGATGAGAAAGTTACATTTGGGCTTTGGCTAAAACAAGGGAGAAAACCATGACTGAGAATAAGAAAGTTTATCAAAAACTTATCGAAAAGAAACACCAGACTCTGAGTCCAAGGAAGATTGACCTGGTAGCTACTTAGTTAATTTTCTTTGCAAATCCTTAGCCTTAGTTATTTTGATCCTCTTTTTCTTTTTTGTTTTCTATCAATGATAAATTTTAATTATTACCCTTTTCTTTCAACTATGTTTCTATATTTATATACAATTACAAAAGAAAGAGAAGAAAAAAATAAAATTCTTGGGAGGTTTAGTAGTGGAGATGATGGTTGTGCAAGCAGAGCTGACACATGGAATGGATGACCATCTGCTAAATCTTGAATGGGATGAAAATCCAAGTCTTCAAGGCCTGCAAATCACAATTCTATGGCCACGGTTGAATGCTACTGTCCAATATTACCTTGAAGGTTTGCTTGATGTGCAATAATTTAAATAAAACATACCTTTAGCCATTGTTGATCAAGAACATAATCTTGCTCTAAGTACTCAAACACTCGTATGTCTATTTCTTTATCTTGATAATTACCTTATGATGGTGCACAGGTAGTTTATATAGACTAGACTAGGGACCTATACTAAAAGACTAATTAGAGTTGTATCTTACCATCAAGGATTCTATATTCTAATTAGTTACTGAAGTAGAGTTAAACTATTATCACTAGAGTAGTTAAACTAAATAAGATTTACTAGATAATATCACCTTAATATTAATTAAATTATTTATCTCCATCTATCTAATTATCATGTGGGCCACATAAAGTCCAACATTCTTCTACTTGGCCCATATGATAAACCACAAACTTAAACATGTGATAATTAAATCCAAAACTTTAACATGGCCATAAGTTACTCTAGCCTGACTCCCATTCAATTAAAGATTTCACATAGCACGAATCATGGTGGTAGCATTCCAAAACAAATATTCCCTTTCATGTATTACAATGCATAAGCATATCTAAAAAAGCACTTTATGAGATAATACTTTATGAATAAATTTTCTGTAATCATCAAAGGTCCACTTGACAAGTAATCTTTGTGTGCACAAACTGAAACATGTCCATAAACTCTAAGAATGTAAAATTAACAAAATCAAAGAAGCCAAAATATATCTTAACAGAATTTAACTAGTTTCATATGATCCACATGAATTTTAAACTATTTTATCGACAATGCTTTAGTCATAGGATCGCTATTATTAAATCGGTGCTGATGTGTTGGATATCCACTTCTTGCTTCTTTATATAGTCTCAACAATATGCTACTTTATATCTATTTACTTGCTGTGACTCCTATTTTTATTATTCTTAAAAAAGCATACTGCATAAAAGTTGTCAAAATAAATCTTTAATGGCCTTGCTGATAACTCTCAAACTAGAGGTAAAATATCTCAACCTTATTGCCTTTGCTATTACTTTATAACATAATTCTTTTAACAGCTTTCATAGTCCAAGGCCAGGATTAGTTTAATATCTGCCAAGCACTTTTACTATTAACCTTATGTTAAGTTTCTTATAAACCTAATCATATATAAGGCTCTAATACTATATAAATATGTAATGGCTTTCATATGCTATTTTTTCAAATTATTTGGACATATTTTCTCAAATTGAAATATCCTTTTTACAATTTATGCCCTTGCAGTTGAATAGCTTTGTATCCTAAGTCTTTCCAAAACTATCTTGATATAGGCTTTCTCAAATAGAATTAATGCCTTTTTAGACCTATCTCTATGAATTTTTATTCCTATGACATATGAAGTTTTACTCAAATTATTCATATCAAAGTTTTCAGAAAGAAAACCTTTGTCTCATGTAACAAAGCCAAATCACTTCTTACAAGGAGAATTTCATGAACATATAAGACTAAAATTATGATTTTACTCCACTGACTTTAGGGTTTAAATAATAATCAACATTGTAGTAAATGTTAAACTTTACATACCATTGGTAGGATGCTTATTTTAGTTCATATAATGATCTTTCAAAAAAACCTTTAGGTAGAATCATGTATATCTCTTTTCAAGATATTTATTCAAGCAAGTTATTTTCACCACCATTAATTGTAACTTTTAATCAAAAATAAGTTACAAAAGCTACGATAATTCTTAATGAAACTTTCATAAAAAACTAAAAGAGAAAGTTTCATAGTAATCAATACCTCCTTTGAGTGAAACAATTATTTACAAGTCTAACCTCATATTGTTTAAAATTACTTAATGGTAATTCAACGAGTTACTAGACTGGATCATTAGCCATTGATTTCATCTCTTTTATCACAGCTTTATGTAGATGTGTAAAATTTTTGTTATTCATCGCTTAGTGAAAACAAGATCACCTTTATGACCAATATCAAAATTAGACTTTTATAGGTACCCAACCACGTCATAGAAATGGCTAGTTTCTACCCATTAGATCTCTTAATTCTATAGTCGTTTGTACATTTTGCACACCTTTAGTTAGTGAGATTAATGATCTATTGTAAAGGTTATACTTGATTTGATTACTTTCTAGTTAATTCTGTATGTTTGTTTTGAGAAACAATCAAGTCCTTTACAAAAGATCAATCTAAATAATTTATTCCTTAATATCAACCTTACGAGGAAAGTCACTTCCACTGGACTAATGATCAATAAAAAACTTAGCATTTCCAGCTTCAACAATTCTAGTTGAATATGAAATACATTTAAAACCTGCAACTTTTTAAGTTAATTGCATAGTCAACAACTGCTAACTATTCTTAGATCCAGTTTCCTTCTGTTTGGGCTATAAACCTTCACTTTAACTGGATAACCCAAGTTTGTAAATGTCTTAAGCTAGATTCTAACTATTCCATAATTCAAAGAAAGTTTTAGAAAACAATTTAGTTGGCACTTTAATAAAGATGTTAATAGCAGTCTTAATGCATGAATCCATAAATTTAGGGAAAGGTGTATGATCTTTAAATATTATAGTGCTTTCTTTAGCTCCCTTTACTGAACTTGTTAGTTTGCTTTTTCTTCAATGCAACAAACTTAAATGTCAAACTCAAGAGTTTCAAGAACTCCATCATTGTTAATTATCCTAAATTTTATATGGAGATGTGACACAACCTTTATACCACAACTTTGAAGGAGTTTTATATATAGCACTTCTTTATTACCAGAAATCATATAAATAGTTAACAAACTTATTCCCATAATCAGGATTCAAGTTAATGATGAAAAATCTTAAAAAAGTTCTTTGAAATTTTAATAATAAAATTTAAATTCAAAACTTCTTTTACCTAAGAAAATTTCCAAAACAAAAGATGAAACCCCTTTTAAGGTTTAAAATAAATCTTGATTTCAAAAATGATTCCAATGGTCCTCAGCGATTCTTGGAATAGATGTTCCTTCCACTTTTCTTTTGGTTTTCTTGACTTTATGAAACCTTAAATGGTTATAGAAATCTCATTTGTTAAACATCATTTCTACCACCATGTATTTTTAGGAACATCACCAAAAGAGATTCATACAATAATGAGTTAACATTTATTTTTGAGTCCCTACTATACTTTAGGCAATCTTTTCTTATGTGTCAAAGTTAAAACAAAATGAAGGACTTGATGCCATTTTTTTTATTAGCATTTTTCCTTTTTCACCTTTATAACACAGTTGCCTACTTATCACTTTTAAGCTTGAGTCATTAGGCTAATTGAATCTAGTTTCTCCTTCTTTAATGTCTTTTCCTTTTAAACATATATAACTAAGAGTTCATTGATAGACCATTTCTTTATCTGTGTTTCTCATGGTCATACTATTAGAAAAAAAGTTGAATATGAAAGTGATAAGAATTTACCCAAAAAATAACTCAATTTTGAAGATTTAAGTTGAACAACAATATCTCTCAAATCCTATAATGTGCTCATGCACAATTTTAGAATTGTTGCACTTTATTTTTGAAAGCTTTCTTACTAACGTGAAAGCCAAAACCTTATCAGATTTAATAATCTAGTCTTCAATGCCCTTTCAGTAATCCTTAACCTTATAGCAATTAGGATGAAATCCCAAATTGATTTACTAATATAGATTTGATGTACATTATCCTTAAACGATTAGATTACTTGCATTGTATATCAAAATCTATTTTCCTTTTGCGCACTTTATTCGTTGAGGATAGGTTATCCACCTGAAACACTAAGTCAAGGTTCTTATACAAAAAAAATAACTTAATTTACTCCTTTATTAGAGTAATTTTTCATTACTGAATAGTATTTCATTTTAGCAACCTGATTAATGATAATAGTAGAAATTACTACAAAATGCAAAGAATTATTCTTTAATTGAATAAAATACTTTATATTCAAATGTTAATCTAAACCTTCCTATGTAGGTAGAGGTGCATCATGCATATGAATTTACATAATTTTAGTGATAAAACAATAACTTTAAAACACCAAAATTAAATTATCCATACATGTGGGCCTAGGAAAATTTAACTTTAATGTTATATTATTTTATCCTTTAACCATTTTACAAAATTAATTATTTCCCTATGAGGCCAAATAACTAATTTCCTAGTCTAATACGTTATGGATGCCATTTTTCTTTATGTAGTTTTAAATATCTACTATTTTATCTAAATCAATTAACTCAAGATGTTGTGGCTATTTTTAAGTTAATGTTTAGAATTTAATAATAACATTCGACATTTATGGATAAAACTTATTGGATATCATAAATATATTCTTTATCAATGTCATTTTCTTATGTAGTTATTTCAAGGAAACTTTATTTTCAATAACTACCAATTGTTATTTAAATTAACTAACTTAAGATGCTGTGGCTACTCTTAAACTAACGATTTAGAACTCTAATAATGATATTCTTAATATATGCAAAATTTTTTATTGCATATTAATAATTGCAGCAGAATATAATATTAAATCATGTTAACTTTTTGCAATTATAGCATAAATAACTACATATTAATTTTATCCTTTGTATATAGTTATTTAAATAAAACTTTATTTTCAATACATACTAATTTAACTAAATTAATCAACTTAGGATACTATGGTTATTCCCAAGCAATTGAATTAGATTTTTTATAATGAATAATCTATGTAAATCATAAATAATTGTATATATGATTTAATAACTCAAATATATACCAAATAAATTCATAGCGTAAAACTTTATTGATGTTTACCATATGTAGTTATTTAAAGAAAATTTTCTTATTTTAGATAACCACCAATTTATCTAAATCATACAACTTAAAGTACTTTTGACTAATACCAAGCTAGTAATTTAGATCCTTAATAAATCGATTCTTTATATAATAAAATTTACATATATAATAAAATTTACATACTACAATAAAATTTTTAATTGTAATGCTATAACTGACTTAAAAAAATCATGGTATAATATATGGCATGCATCCTTAAGTCACATAAAAATATGCATAAGATTATAATGTATTTATTTCATGGTATATGAATGTGCACATTTACATTGTAATTCTAACAACACTTTATCACACATATATGCACTTGACTTTTAGGTTGAGAGTATGAATTTTTTAGACACTATTTAGGAAGAGTACACACTAACAAAACATTTCTAACATGCCAAAATATTTTGTCATGAAATAAAAATCATAGACTATTTATACATAAACATATTTATTATTTAATTAAACACTAATATTAAATAATAAAATTTTACATGACCTAAAAAATCTAAAAAAAATCATTAAAAAATTAAAAATAATAAAATATTTAGGTCTGAAAAGGAACGAAGCTGAAACGATTGAGGATCAATGTGCACACGCCTCTTTGCGCGTGTGGGCTTCAGCTGGGATGCAAGTCCTAGCCATCTGCTAGCTCTAGCTAGGTTGCACTCAACCTAACTGGGTTTTTCTTGACTCGTTCGGGTTTATTCAATGTTCCAAGGCCAATTTGGTTGTTTTTCGATCAAATTTCATGCAATTAATGACGTAAACTATGATTTTATGCTAGATTTACATGATTTTGATAAAAACATAAAAATCATCATCAAACTTTCAAGATTACTTGAATTCTATGAAACAATATTAAACCCATTTTAATATACCATAAATATTTCTTGTTTTAATGATCTTTTGTTTAATCTTAAGGCTTAATAACGTATATAGATGATTAAACTATCAAAATCCTTTATTAATCTTGGTTTTTCATGAATTAATCAAGAATTTCATAAAATTTTTTACACATAAGATACAAGCAAATTTATGGTAGATATGTAAAATATGTTTCAATATATAAATATAAATTACTAAATTAATAATAGCATGTTAAAAATTCAGTTTCATGCTTTTACTATATATATTATATCTCGTTTATCCTTAATACGAATTATTTAATCATTTATGCATGAACAATGTATGCATAAGAAAATTCTTTTTTTAATGAATCTCACTGGATGATCGAAAAAATAAGGCTAGAAAGCCTAGCTCTGATACCAAATGTAATAATTTAAACAAAATGTACTTCTAGCTATTGTTGATCAAGAACACAATCTTACTCAAAGTATATAAAAATCAAACACCTGTATAAGCCTTTTAGTCTATTTCTTTATCTTAATAATTACTTTATGATGGTACATAAGTAATTTATATAGACTAGACTGGGGACCTATACTAAAAGACTAATTAAAGTTGTATCCTACCATTAGGAGTCTATATTCTAATTAGTTATGGAAGTAGAGTTAAACTTTTATTATGAGATTAGTTAAACTGAATAGAACTTACTAGATAATATTACCTCAATATTAATTAAAATATTTATCCCAATTCATTTATTATCATATGAGCCATATAAAATCCAAAATAATGAGCTTGACTAGGCTGATCAAGACAGAGGCCACGATATCGTGCATTTCCTCCATCTCTCTCTCTCTCTCTCTCACTCTATAT
>JBBYHM010286799.1:0-27715 GCA_038381775.1 Adansonia rubrostipa | reverse complement strand
GTATCGATACATGAGAACCATGTATCGATACATTCAAGTAAAATTATGAATTTTCTCATATCTTTTGTCCCCGGATATCTTAGACTACGTCATTTGATGCCACATCTTTGCATTTACCTTTGATACGATCCCTAGGCCTTCTTGACCTCCTCAAAATACTTTTTCGTTGGGCGACCATCACTGCCTCTCATGTCCATGCCTCAGATTGCTACAAATTAGCTTGGACAAAATAAGGTGTCTACAGTCATCATTCGAGGCATCATCAAGGTCATTTGGAAGTGTGGATTAGTCATTCATCATTTTTAGCCATGGAAAGGAGTTTGGAGAGTCAAAGTTGCATAAAATTAACATTTTTTCATGTATATATTGATACAAGGCCTCAATGTCAATAAATATCCAAATTGTACTAGGTTCTATCGATACAACATGCCATTGTATCAATACATTGCTTCATATATCGATACATTGGCTTGTTTTATCAATACCAGACTTGGTAGTAACTAAAATTGTGATTTTTGGCCAAAATGTATTGATACATAAGCTTCCATATCGATACATCTGGGCAAAATTTGTTCTATGTATCGATACAAAATGCATTGTATTGATACACAAAGGCAAAATGGCCCAGTTCATGACATTTTCATCCTTTTGCACTATGACATTAAAACACGAGTTGGATTATGTTCTTGGCACCAAGAATCACTCAAATTCATAGTAGGCCTCAACATTGGACTTGTGATTGGATCAGTTACATCTTGTGAAGCCCAAATAGCCAAGACAAGGGACATTTTCATAACTTAAGGTAATATGTTTAAGGCCACTTTGGTACCTTCTCTCGGTTTAGTTGCATAAAGTGGCCTTTATCTACTGTTTTAGCTGAGTAAACCAAGGAATTTGAATGGCAGTTAAGCATGGTACCTTGTCCATACATGAGGTACATGCACCAAAATCCCAGAAAACCCTTGCTTTTTACATTTTATCCTCATTATTCACATTGTCATAGAAGGCCAACTTTGATTGAACATTTACATATTTAGCATACATTTATTCTCAGCAAAAACAATCACTTTTACATATTCTTTCTACACATAAGAGCCTCCAAAAAACCTTAAACCTTTCCATTTTCGTAGGTCTCCATACTACCCAAAAAAACACCTTCATAACACCATTTTAAGGCACTTGTGCTTATTTTTCTTCTTGGTAACTCATAGCAAGTAAGAAAAAGCTTTAAAGGCAACATCTTTGCTTAAAAAAATCTCATCTTTAGGGAGGACAAGCTATTGGAGCACATGTTGGTATATTTTCTTAGCTTGTTTTTTTTTTTTTAATTTTGTTGCTATTTTCATGTTTTTCATCATGAAAGTGCCCCCTTTATATAGCCATGACCATTTGTAGGTTCTATGCATTTTCTTTGATGTCTTGTTCATGAGTTGGTGATTTTGCAATATGTTCATGCATAAAAATCACATTTTTATGTTGTCAACAAATTTCTAGTGCTTATTAATGTCATGAGAATACACTTTTTCATGCCTATATCATGTTCAATGCTTCCATGAATATATTGTAACATGTTCATTCATTTTTTTGCCTAAAAATCTTGTCTTTAGGCTGTCATGAAATTTCTAGCATGTCTTCATGTCATGAAAACACTTTATTCTATGCTCATATCATGTCTTATGCATCAATAAACATATTCTTATATATTCATGTGTCATCCATACTTTCCTTGCATCTTAACATGTTTCTTGATGTTCTTGAATCTTTTTATCATTTGATGCCATGTTTAGATGTATTACATGATTAAAGATGCTTGCTTGATGTCTTTTTTTTCATTGTAAAAATCTATTTTTCCAAAACCTCCCCAAGTTAGGTTTATTTTAACTTTAATAAATGAGGACTAACATGGACCAAATGTTTTCTATAAATCAGTCTTCCAATCTTGGGAAAAAAATCAAGCTTTCCATGTCTAGATTCAAGGTCAACTAAGGTTGAATGTTTTGACTTTCAAAAAAATAAAATGCCCTTTCAACTTGTCCTAAACTATTTATGTCTTATTGCTAGAGTCTTTTTGCTTGTGACATGGTTAATTGGCTGTTTCATCATCCCAAACTACTTTGGGATTGTACAAATGAGCTTGTAAAGCCATTGTCATTGACCTTCTTTTATCACAAACATTCGAGTGCTTGTGATCTAAGCTTAGTTCTAGGAAACCTGAAGAAACCAAAAAAGTAATTGTTTTGTGTTTACAACGCTATAACCACAACTTGAAAAATCATTTTTGAACCTTAAACAAATTTTCATGAAAGTTTTGATATTTTCTCTAAAAAAGCATCAAATTGCCTTTCCAATCATGTTTCATTTGGCCTCAGATCATTTTTGGTGAGGGAGTTGTGATTTTTTCAACCAATGCAATTTGGAACCCTTGGAATTAGTGATTTGCATTTTGACTGGGCCATTTCAACCCACCAAATGATTGTTCTGGGTTTTCAAAATATTTTCCCAAAAAGTTCATGGAATTCCCTTTTTGGAAAGGTTTTGTTTGCGATTCAATAATTCTGAATGAGTCCGAAATGATTTTTCAAAATCGACTGTGCAATTTTTTCTACATGTGCTGCTAGTGTCAAATGAGTCCTAACATCAAAAATTATTTCCACCCAAGAAGCAATTTCTTAGGATATTTTGAACATTTTTAATTAATCATTATCAAGTCATTTTTTTAATATATCTCAGCCATCCCTAAAACCTTTAGACTGGTCCAAAATAAAATTGGAAACCTTAATAGCACGGTGTTATCCCTTGTTTCAGCATTTACAAAAGTCAATCATTTTTCAAAATTCTCTCTCTAAGGCATTCCAATGCCCTGGGATGAGTTTGGTCAACCCATATCGAGACAAAATGCGTGTCAACCCCCTTATGCTAGGATTAAGGCATGAGCTTTTTTAAATTTTACCATTCCTTTCCATTAATTCTTTTTTTTTAAATAAAGGCAATTTGTCCAAATCTATCAAAAATGTCATTTTGTCAAGAAATTATCAAACCCTTGCCAATTTAAGCATTTCAAACCTATTTTCTCCAAAGTTTACCAAAATCTTCAATTAAGGGGATCCTTCAACCCTATTTTCCAAAAAGGATATTCCAACCCTGCTTTTTAATTTCACTAAAAATCCAAATTTTCACTTTCCCAAACATTCTCTAGCCTTTTAATCAAAACCTTATTGTTCCATACCTCAAGTGAACATCGAGTCCAAACATGTCTCGGAATTGTCAATATGGTTATCCCTTAATAATTGAAGATAGTTTATAAGATATATCCTGACCATCCCTCTTTTTTTATGCTTTTGAGTATTTATTTTATGCAATATTTATTGCTCTATTGTTTTCATCTTAGTAACACATTTCCTTTTATGGTCTTCATTTTGCATTTTAATTTTTAAAGTGCTTTTGAAAATTGTAAGGTAAAGTTCCCTATGTTGGTATCTCTCTAGTGTTTGGCATGAAATATCCGATTTTTAAAATTAAATATGGAGATCATTTTTAGTCAAAAACTCTATGTTCCCCACCTCCTTAGGGTACATATGAGATTCAGATTCTGTAAAACCTAGATTTACTGTTTTATACAAAATTCCAACCCTGCTTTTTAACTTCACTGAAAATCCAAATTTTCACTTTCCCAAACATTCTCTAGCCTTTTCGTCAAAACCTTATTGTTCCATACCTCAAGTGACCATCGAGTCCAAACATGTCTCGAAATTGTCAATATGGTTATCCCTTAATAATTGAAGATAGTTTATAAGATAAATCCTGACCATCCCTCTTTTTTTATGCTTTTGTGTATTTATTTTGTGCAATATTTATTGCTCTATTGTTTTCATCTTAGTTACACATTTCCTTTTGTGGTCTTCATTTTGCATTTTAATTTTTAAAGTGCTTTTGAAAATTGTAAGGTAATGTTCCCTGTGTTGGTATCTCTCTAGTGTTTGGCATGGAATATCCGATTTTCAAAATAAAATCTCGAGATCATTTTTAGTCAAAAACTCTATGTTCCCCACCTCCTCAAGGTGCATATGAGATTCAGATTCTTTAAAACCTAGAGTTACTATTTTATACAAAATTCATGCATAAAAGGGGATTATATCAAAATAAAATCAAGAAAACCAAAACTAAGTTACAACATAGTTAGAAGGTACTGATATTAGGTCTCATGGGGATGTTAGTACTTCCCTGTGTATAACCAACTCCTAAAACTAATTGACAAATCTCTAGGCCTTGTAAACCATGGAATCGATTTTTCGAGTTTCATAACTCAAAATGTCAACTTTAATAGGCATCCAACTATACCTAACCCAAATGATTAGTGATGACTCCAAATCTTTGGTCACTTTGTGGTAGCTATCCAAGGCTAGTTGAACAAGTAATCCATCACGCATAACCTAAATCCCAATAAAGCAATATCCTAAAGGCACACTTTTAAGTTGCACATGCCATTTAAGTGACTCAGGTTGTTAGGGGCATGTCACGACATTAGTGGTGACTCCAAGCTAATATGTCATTTTATAATGATCATTTAAAGTTAAGTTGAGTGCATGATTAATTCCACTAACTTAGTCCCATCTTAAAATAATAATAACAAAGGAAATTTATCCATTTAAGTTTGAAATGTTGGATTCATGTTCAACACTTTGGCACATGGTTTAAGCCACCTTATGTTAGTATATTCCTTAAAGCCAATCAAATAGGATGAGGCATATAATAGTTAATAATGCAAACCAATCATGTATGTTAGTGATTCAAGGTTTTCCTTCATGTTAGTGGTATTGGCAGCTTGCCTCCATCTCATTAGGAAGGGAAGTAAATGCAATTTAAAGATATTTTTCTTTAAGAGGAAATGTCATTTCGATTAGGACTCATCCTTTTTTGACGTGATAGGAGTGAAAAAGTATAGATTCTCAGCTCTAGATCATGAAGGGGGACTGTTGGATGAATTGCTCATCAAACTGGTCTCGGGTAGCCACCAGGATGTGACCAACAATTAGAGTTGCCATCGATCATTTGGGCTAGGCATGATCGAATGCCTATTGAGAAGGATATTCTAGTTATGAAAATCAAAATATTGACTCCATGGTTTGCATGGTTCAAAGATTCTACGGTTGGGTTTTGAATGAGGCCTATGTCCCTCCCGATATCTCTATAGGTCAATTGGATCGCCCAGTGAACAACATCATTGCCGACAATTACATATCTTTCAGTGATGGCAAAATCTTGTATGGAAGAAGAAGAAATGACAAGGCCTTCCATATCACCACATATTGTAAAGGCACCATGCTGCCTAAGGTACTCATTGATAACAGGTTGGCTTTAATTGTAATGCCCATGTCATGCTTGAACAAGCTCCTTGTTGGCACGTCTCATATCCAGAAGAGTCATACTATTGTGTGAGCATTTAATGGAACTTGCTGGAATGTTGTCGGAAGGATTACCATTCCACTCCAAATTGACCCATTTACTTACAAAGTTGACTTTCATGTGATGGACATTGCTTCATCATATAACTGCCTATTGGAAAGGCCATGAATTCATTCTACTGTAGCAGTGCCACCATTTGAAGTAAACTGAGAGTCAGAAGTTTCACCCATCCAAATGAGCATTTATGAAGCTTCAACCTATTGGAAGAATATAAAAATGGAAAGGGATGGTTTATCATGGTACCACGATATTTTTTAGTATATTCGTGGTGAATAATACCTTTAGCACGCTATCAAAATCGACAAGCGAGAAATCTAAAAACTATCCATAAGTTTCATTTTGGGTGGTGGGATTCTATACAAAAAAGGCTACAACCAAGCATTACTCTAATGCATAGATTCCTCTGAAGCCAAGAGAATTCTAGAAGAAGCTCATGATGAAATCTATGGCATGCATGACAACAGACACAAGATGGCAAAGCAAGTCATGAGATCTGGTTATTACAAGTTGACACTTAGAAAATACTACTTTGAATATGCCTAAAATGCCATAACTGCCAAATCTATGTAGACAAAATTCATGTCTTACCATCACCTTTACCTGCATGACAACCCTATGGCCTTTCTTTATGTAAGGTATAGACATGGTTAGACCCACCACGCTTAAAGCTTTGAATGGGCATCGTTCCAACCTGGTCACCATAATTATTTCATTAAATAGGTAAAAGTGACTTTATATGTCGACATCACCAAATCTGTTGTATACAAGTTTGTCAAACAAGACATCATCTATCGATATGGGCTCCTCAAGTAGATCATCATGGCTAATGCATGCAACTTGAACAACAAAATCATGCAAGCAATATTTTTGAATTCAAGGTCTAGTATCATAACTCATGCCCAAAAATTAATGGAGTGGTCGAGGCAGCCAATAAAAATATTAGGAAGATAGTTGAAAAAGATGGTTAAAACTTATAAAAATTGGCACAAGTAGCTACCCTTTACTATGCATGCCTACCACGTAGTAGTTTAGATTTCTATGGGATTTACATTGTTCTCCCTAGTTTTTGAGATGAAAGTCATTTTACCTATCAAGATTAAGATCCCTTCACTCATGGTCTTGCTCGCATCATAACTTAAAGAGGCCGCATGGGTCAAGAATCGATATGAGCAACTTAATATCATCGATAAAAAAAGGACCCGAGTTATCTATCATGGGCAAATGTACCAAAAGCATATGATGAGAGCTTAAAACAAGAAAGGCCATCCTTGTTAATTTTTAGACGGAGGTATATTGCTCAAAAAGATCCTTTCAGTCCACAATGATGCTAAAAAAAATGGACCTTAAATTGGAAAAGACCCTATGTAGTGAAATAAGCCTTTTCCTATGAAACATTGATCTTAACTAAGATGGATGGCAATGACCTACCTAACCTCGTCAACTCTGATTTTGCCAAGAATTATGCCTAAGAAGGATTTTGCATGAACACCTAAGAGGAAAAAAAATCAGATGAAAACTTGAAAGGGCATTTAGGAAAACCAAATAGCTTAAGTTGAAAACCCAAAATGATGGCCTAAATAACCAAATCCTACCCTAACCTATTGCCAAAGCTAACCAAATGGTACCTTACTCAACCCTTAAAGATTTTAGATTTATCCAAAATAAAATCAGAAAGAAGGATGGTGCGATGTTGTCCCCTATTTCAGCATTTGTCAAAGCTAATTAACTTTTCGAACTCCCACTCCTAGGCATCTAAATACCTCTGAGTGATCCCAATCAATCCTATCAACTTAAAAAAAAATGTGTTAATCTTCATGCACTGAGATGAAATCACAAGGAGTTTTAAAATTTTACCAATCCTATTTTATCAATTTTCACTTTAATAAAAAATCACCAACTTTGTTAAAAGCCATAAAAAACATCATTTTGTTAAGAAATTATCGAATCTTTATCAGTTTAAATCTTTCAATGCTGGTTTTCAAAAACTTATTAAAATTTTCATCTATGAGGGATACTCCAACACCGCTCTCTAAAGGAATACTCCAACCTCGCCTTTTCAAAATCATCAAAAAAATTAAATTTTCTCTTCCTAAATTTTTTCTAGACTTTTAAAATTTAAATCTCAGTTTTCTTGCCCTAATCAACTAATGGATCTAAACACGTCTTAAAAATGGTTAACTTTGTCATTTTTAGATAACTGATGCAATTACGAGATACATTCTGATCATTCATCTTATTTCCTTTTGTGTGATTTATTTTATGCAATATTATTTAATTTTTTTTGTCTTACTAACATGTTTTCTTTGTGGTGGTCATCTTGCATTCATTGTTTCAAAATTACTTTTCAAAAATCACAAAGGCAATGTTCCATGTTGGTATCTTTCTAATGCTTAAAATGAATTATGCAATTTTCAAAAATTAAATCCAGGAATCATTTTTGTCAAAAATTTCTATGTTTCCCACTTCTCTAGTATGCATATAGGATTAAAATTTTGTTATAAACCTGAATATATGACTTTACAAATTCATGCATAAAAAAGGGATTATACCAAAATTAGTGACGAGTCAAAATCAAAGAAATCGAAACCAAGTTAAGACATAGCTAAAAAGGTATGCATTCTTGTGAGCTTCTAAATTCAACAGCAGCGATAAGACAGATATCTTGGCGAGTTGCTTGTTCAACTGATCAATGATGCTGTATTCACTATGCTTGATGAATTTGAGGAATTTTGTAGCTTCTTTCTCGCCCACTAGATCCTTGATAGCCATTAAATTTGAGTTTTTGGTTACAGACTTTGGTGTTTGAGAAATGAGATTGGCATTCTCTTGTTGAGTGCTATTTTTTGACACGTCGGGGCATAATATCGATCACTCTGAGTTAGGTGACTTACCCCTAAAAGGTCAACACTTGCTGTTTGCTAGCTAGATTCTCTGATGATTAAGGTTTTGCTTTCATAGTTCCAAAGGATTGCCTTATCATCTTTATACAGAAAGGGAAATGGAAGTTAGATGATCATCTTTGGTAGAGGTTAAACAAGGTTAACTTTAACTCTTGGTCGATTGTCATACAAAATCAATGGCCTTTTAATCCCGTAAGGTAGATTACCCTTTTCTTCTTCTAGTGCATTGACAGATCGTGTTGCATTTGTATACTCAGTCTGTGGGGCTTGCTTTTCATTACAGAATTCGATGCTACCCTCATTCATCATTTTTTGAACCATTATGCGAAACTCTTTGCATGTTTGAAAAGTATTACCGCAAACAGTATGGAAGTCATAGAAGTTGTCAATCTTTTCCTCTATCTTCTCGATTGCATTAAGAACTTAGCTTGAACCAGGATTTGAAAATCGAATTCATTAGCATATGAACTTCTTTTATGTTTTCCATAATCTTGTAATTTTCTTCAATGATCATTTCCTTTAGGTCTAACGTGACACAAGTTAGAGATGAACTGGGTTCAGTGTTGGATTTTGATTGCTTACTAACCTTCGTCTTTCTTTTCCCTTTGTCTTTGCAGATACTTTTTCTTCTCAATTCATTTTTCATGGCCTCACCAATCCTTCCATAGAGTATGACCACATCTGCAAAGTTCTTTGGGAAGCTTCTTGCTATCTTTTTGTAATAAGGGGCTTGCAATGTGTTAATGAATCTAACCATCATCTCTTTTTCCGTCAATAAGGGATAAATCTAGGCAACCTCCTCCATCTATCTTGTAGCATACTACTTAAAACTTTTGTTAGCTTTTTTCCTCATGCCCATAAGAGATAGACAACTAGAGATCTGACCATTGGTGGGTCTTTCCTTGTCAGTAACATTAATAGATGGATCATCATGTCCATCTCACTCCTCGTAGAACTTGATTTCAGATCGATCCATCATCCCTTAGACCATTTCCAAGAATGATGGACAATGTTGCATCATGTTCTCGATTACAGTGGCAGCAAGATGTATCAATGGCATTTATTCTTTGACTTTTTTTATCTGTTATTATCCCAGATTTCACAAAAGCTTTTCAGACCTTACTCATCAGGGTTTTGACTTCTGCCATACTTTTTTTAATTCGACAGCCTTTTCAATCGCTTATCTTATTCACTCTTGGTTTGGCATGATTAGAGAGTGGGTTGGCCCTTACATTGGATCTAGGGCCTTGGTGAATCTTGATCACTTATTTTTCTAGTAAACACTGCACCTTTCTTTCGAAAAAAATGCAATTCTCAATGGAGTGGCCTTGCACTCCTACATGGTATTCATAATAAGTGTTCTTATCAAACCATTTGGGGTACAATGGTGATCTTGGGTTCATGAATACTGGAGCCACTAGTTTGCCTGCCAATAAACGAGAGTAGATCTCTTTATATGAATAAGGGAGTGGTTCAAAGTCTCCCTTTCTCGGGATGTTGGTTGGTTATTCAAAGCTCTCACATTATGCATATTGCAAGGCTATGCATTCTGGGTCACACTTTGCACGAGATTTATTGCAAAGCTCATTGTAGGAGCAAACCCAGTATTATGGACTGTTGCGGTGCTGATGAGTAAGGGGTAAGACCCATATTCAACGTGTTTAGGAAGTACATAGGCTGTGCTAGATGCAGACTTTAATAAACCTAGCATGATTCTTGCCTATCACATTCGCTTCCCTCTTCTTTCCTTTATTTGTTGTTTTTTTGATTGATCTAGATGCTTCCCTGACAGATATCCTGCTGCTCTTAATGGTATTCTCAACCATTTCACCTGGTATAACCATATTAGCAAAATTTTTTATGGCACTTCTTACTAGCCTCTCATAGTAAGTAGCTCGTAAGGTGCTAACAAACATAACTGTCATTTCTTTTTCAATTAGAGGAGGGTGAACTTGAGTTGCCTTTTCTCTCCATCTCTGAGCAAACTGTCTAAAACTTGGAAGATTTCTTCTCCATGTTCATGAAAGAAATATGATCTGGCACCCAATCAAACACATGTTTATATTGTCAAGGAACGCGCATGCCAAGTTTGCCCATGTTTGAATTCTTATAGGATCAAGACCTATGTACCATCGGAGGGCTACCCCAATCAGGCTGTCTTGGAAGCAATGAATCAATAGCTTCTCATTTTCTTTTGTTTTATGATAGTACATGCGAAGATGGGTAGTAGGGCCAGTAGTCCTATTGTATTTTTCAAAATCAGGCACTGTAAACATGGGTGGGATGATAAGGCCCGATACTAGCCCAATGACTTTGCATCTACAATTCTAAATTTGTTACTTCCTTTTATAGCTCAAAAACACTTCTTTAATGAGTGATACTTGTCCAAGTCCTCATCATTTTCTGAGAGCCTTTTTGTTTTCTGTTTTTCATGTGCTCATCGAGGTCCGAGGCTATAGGCCTTAACGGTGAAGAGCCCACACCTTGAAATCCTTCAATTAAGTAGGATGCTATTGCAGGATTGATATAAATAAAATGGCTGAGATGGTGGGATGTTTGTTGCCAGAGGGTGTTGCCCATGTAGCGCCCTTTCTTGAACATTGGTAGCCTCAGTACCACCATTTAAATTGCTTTCAGGATAGGTCGAGTTTTTCCCTGTCTTGACTGTACTCGTTTGCCCTTTTTTCTTCAACGCATTGGACAGCAATTTAGTTAGCTCAGTGATCTTTGCTTGAAATTCCTTATTCTTACAAAGTGCTTGCTTTTAGGATTTTTTGTACTTGAGTTTGAGTCTTTCGATTCAGGCCTAGTGATCTTTTCCATCGCTTTTCGATGATTGTGAGTGTTATACTGATGGCGAACTATAGATTTTGTGTTTTGGATCACCTTCACTTTAAATTATTTTTAGATTAGGCCTTTATGGTATGTTCATACATATGTTTAATGCAATGAGGATGAATAAATAAAAACCATGAAAGGATTTGGTTAGTTATGCAAATGCAAAAAGGATAATTGGATAAAAGGACAGTTCCATCAACAACATCTTTCGTTAAAGCAACAAAATGTCTTAATTATAAGTGATTATAGTCGAAAATGCCTAACACGGTTACATTGCTTGATTACATGGTCCAAGAAGTACAACAACTCTTGTTCATGGGCTCCGGTGGGCTAAATATCATGTGTCAAGGATTGGTCTGCATCCATTATGTTCTCTGTGAGACATGATGATAGTCCCGATGGTTTTAGCCTGCGTGATCAACCACTTGAAGCCATCCTTGCTCCCATTATTTGAAGGCTCTCATCAGTGCGTCAACTTCATCTTAACGAGCTTGAAGAGAATGCTCTAAGTCTTGGATTTTGAGTGTCAGAACTCCATTTTCGGCTTAGTTTGCTCTCAAATTCTGGACTTGAGCCTCTAACCATTCATTCCTCCTTTGATAAGTTGATGTAAGAGCCTGGGCTCTAACAAGTTTTTCCCTATTAACCCTAGCAGTTTCCTTCCATTGGTGTAGTTTATTCTTGAGAGTAGTAATTTTTGTCCTCCACTTGACCGATGACTTTCCAAGCCTTTGGGGCTTGCTTGCTTTATTAAGGGCCATATAGTCTTTTTTCAAGCTCTCAAGGTCCTCTTTGAGGTGGTTTTTCTTCTTGACAGCCCTACTCATCTCACCATCCCTGAGGTAGAGATCCATTTTTAAATGAATATTTTCCTCTTTTAATTGAGTAATCTCTTTGACAAATGTTGCCTTCTCTTATTCGAACTCTCGCTTAAGCAACTCAACCTCAGAGGGTAATCCATCAACTGGCATTTATGATGTCCCAATACCAGACAAGGGCACGGTATTATTGTTGCGATGGATCCTCTATTCATTATATCTTAGGGTTATATTACTCCCTTTTCCAATATCTTTTTATGCAACATGTTTGTTTCCATTCTTGAAAGGTTAGGTGGACTTTTGACTTATAGTCAGGCTCACCATAATTGAAATCCCACAACTCTAAGTCTTTGATGAAGGGGATGAATTAACAGCATTAGAATTGCCGAAGAACTAAAAGAGGGGCATAGCTAGTACTTCCCCATAATCCCATGAATGGTATATAACTATAATCTTCGTATCGGTATATAATTGTTTATGGGAAAAACCAAAAGGCCTTCCATGTTACCTCTTCCCCCTTGAGGTTTCAAAATTTATGGTCCCAATACTCTTCAAATTTATCTTGAGGCCATTCCTTCCCAAGTACCTTAGGGATAGGGCTAAAGCTGGGTAAGAAGTAGCATGAAGTCCTACTTTCTTTAGGGCCAAAGTGACTGACAAGCCAAATGAGAAGGAGTGGTGCATATTCAATGAATTAGCCCGTTCCTATTTTCTTACAAAAATTAAAGGCTCGAATAGTTTTGGGAAGGATGGTCGGTGTACGATTAATGTTGCAGCACAAGCAAGAAAAGAAATCATCTGCTACCATAGCTTCAACATAGCCTAATGTCTTTTGGAATATAACTAGACCATATATTGCCAAAACATAAATATCTTGGATATTTTGAATGTCAATGATACTCACCATTGCTTCTTTCAAATTGGCCTATGAGATGCATTCACTATTCCTTTTTATTTTGATATGACTCTCAATCCAAGACTCTGTTGCCCCGAGGATTTGAGCCAATCATTTCTTGAAGGTTGGAGGATTCAACGCTTTGCAGTATATCCTGTCGACCGTTATCCTTTCAATGTTGAGTAACATAGTGTATTCATCAACTGTAGGGACTGAGTCTTCATGATTGAAAGTGAAACATCGGTGTGCTAGATTCCAAAACTGACAGGCCACTTGCAACAAACTGATATCCAAATGAACTTGAAGCAGAAAAATGACACCTTCGTATCTTTTAGTGAATGATTCCTTTTTAGTACTATCCTAATTAGTCCATATGATCCTCAAATCTTGCCAATCACTTTGATAGTGTCCTATCTTGATTCTTTCATGCACTATTGAGGCATGCCACAATTTAAAAATGTCTCAATCTTCACGCTACCGATGCTTTGACCATGCTTGAACTTCTTCGAAAGGCTTTAACTCTAAAGTGAATTGTTCTATGACAGATGCCTCTCGATGAACATTGATCCATTAAAGCCAAATGTCCCATGGTGATAGTAATTATGGTGAAATGATGCATGGTGAAAAAAAAGCAAAAGGAGAATGAGTTAGTATAAGAAATAATAGGCAAAAGGTAAGAAATGGAAGGAATCATAAAATTTGCCTCCAGAATAAGAGGTACGATGCCTAGGGATAGATAAGATGATCACAAATATTAAGACATTGACCAGGCAGCATATCGGCATACCAATATTAAAATTATCTTTTCACGAAGTAACATGATACCTTGCAAGGATTAAGACTGACCATCTAAAAGGTGACGTTCATTCATCATCACCATGCTAAACCATTGTTCGGGTAGCATGACTGCTTATCTTGGTCAGATACAACTATTTCAAGATGTCATTGCAGGTAATGGCATTCACTTATACTGACCTACTTATAAAAGAGCATCTGCTGTCGAACATAATCGCCTATCTTAAAGGAATGATCATGAAAATAAAAAGACAAATGCAAGTGACAACGTTCACCCATCATTGTCCGCGTAACCAATGGTATATAGGAATAAGGAAAAGAAATGTTTCCCCGAGTGGTCCTAATCTTCAGGTTATTCTAGCAGCCTCTAGTATGGCTTGACATGGTTTAGCTCATAGGGTTCACTACATGTTTTTAAGTTGATGCCTATTTTGGTATCCAAATCATTCCTTCATTTGATAAGAATAACCAAGGCACCCTGATCCTAGGCCGATCGTGAGTTTGGCAAAACAGGTTCGATTCGATGGATATATTTCCCTATGCAAGTGCGAAAGGGTAGTCACGAGAGACATAGGTAGTTTACATCCTGAAAAATCTTATCATGCCTATGTGAAGGGTTACTCACAAAGGTGGATGGTTCTCTTCCTCCTAATAATTAGGATACTAACCACACCATGGTGTATGTTGGGAATCTAGTGCAAATGCAAGTGCACGGTGTGTGTCAGGGAAACAATCAAACCTTTTTGCTTCATTCCCATATTACCATATTTATTTGACTCATTATTTATTTAGGCATGAATAATCCCTAACAATCACAGGACAAAAGCATAAACAATAGAGATTAGCAGGCAAAAATAAAAGAGAATTATATCAAAATAATTATGGAGACTAAAAAACCAAGAACCAAGTGAGAAGTACCTAGTTATAGGCCTAACTCTCTAAAATAGTCCCTAGTGGAGTCGCCAAGCTATCGCCATATGCCCAGCCTTTAAAACTTCAGATGATCCAAAGGGCATAGCATGCTCGACTTAAAAATTAATGATGGTTGATTATGATTGAGCCTTTGAGCTATCCCTTGATTGGGATTTGGATTAGGAATGATGATATAAAGGGGATAAGGACCGTAAGATGAGTCACCCATCCAGCTAGATCTAGATGGCCACCATAAAGTGGCCATAAACTTGGAGTCGCCACCAATCATTTTAGGCTAGGCAAGATCGAATGCCTATTAAAAACAATATTACAAGTTATGAAACTTGAAACACTAATTTCAAGGTCTACGAAGTCCAAAGATTCGTTGGTTGGGCTCTAGAGTTAGTTAAGCGCAGGGAAAGACTAGCATCCCTACGATGCCTAAAATCGATACCTACTAAGTATAACTCACTTTGGTCTTGGTTATCGATTCCATTTGGTCTCTATTTAGATATAACCCTCTTTAATGCATGAAGTTTTGGAAAATATAAATTTGGGGTTTTTTTATTGAGGAAAATAAGATCACCTATATGCCTCGACGGTGTGAGGAACATAAGGATTTTTTATGAAAACGATGTCCGAATTGGATTTTAAAAATTGGATGTTTCGTACTAGGCACTGCAGAGATACCAACACGAAGCATCACCTCATAAATTTCATTGGAAAATGAATTTTAAATATGAATGCACAATAACACTACAAAAGGAAATAAATTAGTAAGGCGAAAAATAAGAAATATAATAATATCATAAACAAGCAATAACAAAAAAATGAGCATAAAAAATGGAGGGACGATCGAAATGTATCTCATAATTACCTTTGATTATTAAAGAATAACTAGGATGACAATTTTAGAGATCGGTCTAGATTCGGAGGTAATTTGAAGAACAAAGATAATTTTTATCAAAACAGTTTGAGGCATCTAGAAGAGAAAAAAATTTAAATTTTTTGAGGTAAAAGCGGGGTTAGAGTGTCCCCTAAAATAGAGTTATGAAAATATTTAGGAATAAAGAAAAAATTTATTATTTTTTAAAATAGGGTTTGAGTATCCCCTCAGAGTAGTGAGGTTAGAGTATCCCCAAAGTTAGGAGAACATTTAAGAACAAGGAGAAAATTTAAAAACTTGATTAAAAATGGGTTTGGAGTATCCCCTTTAAGTAATGGAGTTGGAGTATCTCCACTAGCGAAAATTCTAATATGAAATCCTATTTTTTGTATCTTAATCTTGATCGAGTCAAAAGGGGTTGATGTTGTGAGGGAGACTAAATGAGTGCATTTTGAGACGTCTGAACATCTCGATGAAAAGAGATTTAAAAATTAGGTTAAAAACAAGGGACAATATCATGTTATCTCTATTTTAGAATTTTTTTTAGGTGCATTCGAAGACTTTAGAGGATAAATGGGGTACCACTAAAAAGGTAACTCGACAAGGTTTAATATAAAAATATTCCAAAAATTCTAGAAAAATCACTTTCTAGGTAAAATTAATTTTAAAAGTTAGGTTCATCTCAGCACTGGTATCAGGTACAATTAAAAGTGCATGATGGATTTCGAAAAATCATTCCAAGCTTATTCGGGATTGTTAAATTATAAACAATACCTTTCTAGAAAGAAACTTTTGTGAATTTTTTGAGAAAATATTTGGAAATTTTGTAAACATCATCCGCCAGGCAATAGTGGCCCAAACAGAATGCTACATGTGGGTCCCAAGGTTTTTAGACAATAAAGGTTCAAAATATCCTAACTCTTTCGTCTGGGATGATCCGAGGTCAAATAAGACACCATTAGAAAGGTAATTCGATGCCTTTTAAACAAAAAATATTAGAAAAATCAAAGGAAATATTTTATGGCTAGAACATAATTTTTCAAGTTTGGGCTACAGTGCTGCAAGGGAAAAAGTAGGGGGAATATTCGATATTTTAATTTTCTTGAAGATAGACTCAAGCCTAGGACGTCCAAATATCCACCAAAGAAACTGACACGAGCTTCACAAGTTTATTCCATAATCTCAAAATAGTTTGGGATGATGGAACAACTCGTTGACCATGTCACTAAAATAAACATGAGACTCAAGATCAAGGTTTAATAGTAAAAACGATTTCCTTTTTTTTGAAAAATAAACATATTTCACCATGAAATCCAAAAAGCTGAAATGTTGATTTACCCCAAGATTGGGAGACCAATTTAATGAAAGCATTAAGTCCATGCTATTCTTCATCTATTGGAGGTAGCATGAACTTAATTTAAGGATTTTTCTAAAAATCAGTTTGTAAGAGACAAGCAAGCATTTGAATGGAGATATCAAGTACCAAATATAGCAAATACAAAGATAAACATGGATTAAACATGTAAACAAGAAAAGATGACATTTTAACATGGAAATGCATGAAATAGATGCAAGAGGATGACAAATAGGGTGCATGGAGATAACATAAACATGTTTATACAAAGGAGTGGATGTCAGAGCTGTCAAGACAGCATTTTTATTTCATGAGTCTCCTTAAAATAGAAGAAAAATATTTAAGCATTCTAAGACACATTAAGGTGACCATTTAAATATGAAATGGATATGTGAATATGGAAGAAACATGGCAAAAGATGCAGGAAAAGAGGCTGTATGATGATGAAAATAAAGCAAGGCAAGTTTATATATCTAACAACATCAAAATGTCAAGAGAGTCATCAAGATCCTAGGACTACCGTAAACAAGGCAAAAAAGATGCATAGGAGTATTAGGAGGATCATGGCAACATGAAGGGTTCACTAAAATGAAATGAATGATCAAAATAGAAAATATATGGAATAAGGTAAAAAAATACTAGCAAAGGCTTGAAGTTTCCTCCTTTTTTAAGGCAGTGACTTTAAGCTCAGTTCTTTCCCTCTTTTTGCGATTGTTTAGCAAGAAAAGGGTGGAAGTAAGAAGCTTTCTGGTAATATGGTTACTGATGTGGTGTTTTGAGGATGAAAATGTGTGAAAGGTTGAGTTTTTAAAGGTGTTTTGGTGGTGGTTTTCGGGAGGTACGGGAATGAAGGTTGGTAGAGGGTGAAAGGCAATGGAACAGTGTTTTGGTGAGATTTTCAAGCTAAAGTGGCTGGAGGATTTGTAGGGATGGATAAGGAGTTTTTCTGGGATTGCTAGAGAGCTTCTTTGATAGCTGAGAGAGTTTTTTTTTGAGACAGTTGGTAGCCGTTTATTTTTTGTTCAGCCCTTCCTTTTAGAAGACAATGCAAAGGGCATTTTTGATTTTTTTTTTGCACCAGGGGACATCTCCAGCTGCCACGCTCAGTTGACTCTCTTCTTATTGGTTCTGCCATGCTGAACAAAGAGGTAGCAAGGCTGTGAAAGCTTGCAACTAGAGATACACCTGCCACACCCTTTTGGACCCATATACCCTATGAAAGTGACCTTTGTCATTAATTGTTTAGGCTTAAAAATTTGTTGGAATCCGTTAATGAACCAATAGTTAAGGTTTGCAATGTTTTATGATAGTTCCTTGGTGCAAAAACATGTTTAAATCAGGTTTTCAAAGGCTAAAAAATGGCTCAAACTAGGCAAAAATGCCTTGGTGTATCAATACAAAACACGTTGTATCGATGCACAAGGTACTTTTTACTCCTGAGTATAAGACAATGAGTTGTCTATCGATACTAAGAGCAAAAAATTTTTCTAGCCTTGAGACTTAGAGGCCACTATCGATACTCCATGGATTTGTATTGATACTCATGCTTGTATATCGATACATTTTGCCAAAAATCATAACTTTTGCTACAGCCAAGGTCTGTATCGATACAAACATGCTAGGTATCGATACCACATTTGGGTTTAGATAACAAACCCTCTTGTATCGATACTGCATGTGAAAATTCAAGTTTTTCGCACCGTAAAGGCCTCGTATCAATACTTGCACCAAATATAACTTGTACATACCTGTGGCTTCCCAATTTACCTCAACTTGGTCATAAACAATGGGAAATTGATTTGTGTATTCATTTGAATGACCTTGGTGACACCATGAAAAGTGGCCTTTAATGCCTTGTTTTTACATTTTCTTTAATATAGCCCATAGGCATTTTAGACCTTCCTAAAAAATTTTTTCGCTTGGTACCATGTTACCTAATAGTGCCAAACGACACAGCACTCAGCAGTCGTCCCTCAACTTTTATTTTTATTTTTTAATTTTGTCATCTTTTACTTAACTCCTAGGATGCCAAAAATTGGTTCGGACAAAATAAGGTGTCCACATAGATGATTTCGCAATAGATATCCTGCCATTATTGATGACATTCTCATTCATTTCACCCAATATAACCATATCAATAAAATTTTTGTGGCGCTTCTTATTAGCTTTTCGTAGTAAGAAGCTCGTAGGATGCCAACAAACATGATCATTATTTCTTTTTCAGTTAGAGGGGGATGAACTTGAGATGCCTCTTCTCTCCATCTGTGAACATATTACCTAAAGCTCTTGGAAGATTTCTTCTCCATGTTCATGAAGGAAAGGCAGTCCGAAGACTAATTAGGCACATGCTTATACTATTTAAGGAATGTGCGTGCCAAATCTACCTATATTTAAATTCTTATAGGATCAAGCCCTATTTACCATTGGAGAGCTACCCTGGTCAGACTATCTTGGAAGTAATTGATCAATAGTTTCTTTCTTTCTTCATACCACACCATTTCATGATAGTACATTTGAAGATGGGTAGTGGGGTCAGTAGTCTTAATGTAATTTTCAAAATCAGGTGCTTTAAAGTTGGGCAGGATAATGTGACTCTAAACCAGCCCCAATAATTTTGAGTTTACGATTCCAAATTTATTATTTCCTTTGATAGCTCGAAGGTGCTTCTCTAGTATTGATACTTGTCCAAGTCCTTATCTTTTTCTATGGGCCTTTTTGCTATCTCTTACTCTATTTGCTCATCGAGGTTTGGGACTATAGGCCTTGTCGATAAAAAGCCTATGCCTTAAAATCCTTGAATCAAATTGGATGCTATTGTAGGATTGATCTAAATGAATAGCTGGGTTGGTAGGATGCTTGCTAGCAGAGGATGTTGCCCATGCAATGCTCCTTCCTAAGAATTGGTGGCTTTAGTACCACTATTCAAATTGCTTTCAGGATTAATGGG
Source organism: Adansonia rubrostipa (assembly GCA_038381775.1). Taxonomy (NCBI): domain Eukaryota; kingdom Viridiplantae; phylum Streptophyta; class Magnoliopsida; order Malvales; family Malvaceae; genus Adansonia; species Adansonia rubrostipa. The sequence continues at coordinate 7,907 of JBBYHM010286799.1, read as the reverse complement.
TTCTTTTCCTACCTCAACTATGCTCATTTGTCCTTTTTCCTTCAAACAATAGTATGGTTAGTTCTTCATTCTTAAAGAGTGATTTCTCTTGAGACTTTTTATACATAAGTTCAAGTCTTTCAATGCGGACCTAGTGATCATTTTCCATTGCTATTTGATGATTACGATTGTTGTACTGATGGTGAACTATAGGCTTAATGTTTTAGAGCACTTTCACCTTAAATTATTACCATATTAGGCCATTATGATATGTTCATGCATATATTTTATGCAATGAGAGTGAATAGGCGAAAATGAAGATAAATTAATGAATGAAAAAAATAAAAGAATTAGGTTAATAATGCAAACGCAAAAAAGGATAATTGGATTAAAGGGCAGCTCCATCAATAGCATCTTTCATTAAAGCAACAAAATATCCCAATTACATATGATTATATTCAAAAATACCCAACACGGTTACATTGTCTAATTACATGGTCCAAGAAATAAAAAGAGTCTTGCTCATGGGCTCCAATGGGCAAAATATCTCATGTTAGGGATCAGGCTACATCCATCATGTTCTTGGCCTCTAACTGAGCTACCTGAATTTGCTCTGTGAGATTGTGATGATGGTCCTAATAGTTTAGCATGCATGATCAACCACTTGAAGCCATTCTTGCTCCCGTTGTTCGAAGGCTCTCACTAGTGCATGGCCTTAGTCTTGGCGAGCTTGAAAGGAATGCTCTAAGTCTTGAATTTTGAGTGTTAGAGCTCCATTTTTAGCGTAGTTTGCTCTTAAATTTGGGACACTAGCTTTTAACCATTCATTTTTCTTTCGATAAGTTGATGCAAAAGCCTGGGTTCTAACAAGCAATTCCTTATTGACCCTAACTGCTTTTCTCCATTGATGTAGTTCATTCTTGAAAGTAGTAATTTCTGTTTTCCACTTGACTAATGACTTCCTAAGTCTTTGGGACTTGCTAGCTTTGTTGAGGGCCACATAGTCTTTCTTTCTTGAGATCCTCTTTGAGGTTATTTTTCTCTTTGACAGCATTATTCACCTCATCATCTTGAAGGCAGAGGTCTATTTTGAATTGAGTATTTTCCTCTTTTAGTCAAGAAATCTCCTTAGTAAAGGTCACCTTTTCTTATTCGAACTATTGACTGAGCAATTCAATCAACTGGTATTTATGATGTTTCAATACTAGACAGGGGTGTGGCATCACCAATGGGATGAATCCTCCATTGATTATATCTTGGGTTCATACAGCTCCTTCTCCAATATCTCTCCATGTAGTGGGTTTGTTTCCATGCATGGAAGGCTTACTGGACTTTTGATTTGTAAGCAGGCTCACCATAGTCAAAATCCCATAACTCTAGGTCTTGGACAAAAGGGATGAACTAACGACACTGGAATTGTCGAAGGACTAAAAAGGGTGTGTAGCTAGTACTTCCCCATAATCCCATGAGCGGCATGCAACTATAATCTCTACACCAGTATATGACTATTTGTGGGGAAAACCAAAAAAGCCTTCCATGTTACCTTTTTTCCCTTGAGGTTTTGAAATTTTTGGTCTTATTGCTCTTCAAATTTGTCTTGAGGCCATTCCATCTCAAGTACCTTAGAGATAAGGCTAAAGTTGGGTAAGAAGCAATACGACGTCCTACTTTTCTTGGGGCCAAAGTGACTAACGAGCCAAATATGAAAAAGTAGTGCATATTCAATGAATCGGCTTGTACCCATTTTTTTACAAAAATTAAGAGCTCAACTAGTTTTGACGATGATGGCCGGTGCGGGATTGATGTTGCAGAACAAATGAGAAAAGAAATATGCTACCATAGCTTCAACAGAGCCTAATGTCTTTGGGAATATAACTAGACCATATATCGCCAAAGCATAGATATCTTGGATTTTTGGGATGTCAATGGTACTTGCCATTGCTTCTTTCAAACTAGCCCATGAGATGCATTCAGTGCTCCCCTTTGCTTTGATATAACTCTCAATCTAAGACTCTGTTGCCCTAAGATTTGAGCTAATCATTTCTTGAAAGTTAGAGGGTTTAACATTTTGCAATATATTTTATCAACCTTTGCTCTCTCAATGTTGTGTAATGTAGCATATTCATCAACCATTGGGACCAAATCTTCATGATTAAAAGTGAAACACCAGTATGCTAGATTCCAAAACTGAAAGACTACTTACAGCAGATGAGCAATATCTTTATATCTCTTAGTAAATAATTCCCTTTCAGAATTACCCCAATTAGTCCATATAATACTTAGATCCTGCCAATCATTTTGACGGTACCCTATCTTGATCCTTTCATGCCCTATTAAGGCATACCTCGGTTTAAGAATGTTCTTATTTTCATGCTGTCGGTGTTTTGACCGTGCTTGGACTTCCTCAAAGGGCTTTAGCTCTGAAGTGTACTATTGCTCCATGATAGACAACCCTTAATAAACACTAAACCATTAACCAATTATCCCATGGTGATGATGATTATGATGAAATGATGCATGGTGAAGAAGAAAAGCAAAAAGGGAATAGGTTAGTAACCAATACGAAATAATAGGCAAAAGATAAAAAAATATGGAATAGTAATAGAAGCATATCACAAAATTTGCCTCGAGAATAGGCGGTACGATGCCTAGAGGCAGACGGGCAGCATAATGGCATGTCCACATTAAAATGTCTCTTCACGAAGTAACATGATACCTTATGAGGTTTAAAACTGACCATTTAAATGGTGATGTTTGTTCATGACCATTTAAATGGTGATGTTCATTCATCTATGCCAAGTACATGCTAAGCCATTGTTCGAGCAATATGATGGCTTATTTCAATTAGATATAACTATTTTAAGATGGCATTACAGGTAATGGCATTCGCTTGTCTTTCCCCATTATTAAAAAGGATTCACCATTGAACATAATGGCACATCTCAAAGGAATGATAATGATAATAAAAATGGAAAACGTGGATGACAATGTTCACCCATCATCGCCCACATAGCTATAGTATATAGGAGTAAAGGTAAAAAATGTTTCCTTCAGTGATACTATTTTTTGGGTTATTCTAGCAGCCTCGATCTTAGGCCCATCAATCCGATGAATGTATCTTCATATGCAAATGCGGAGGAGTACTCATGAGAGACATAGGTAATTTACATCCTAGAAGGTCTTGCCATGCCTATGTGAAGTTTACTCAATAAGGCGGTTGGCTTACTTCCTCCTAATAATTAGGATACTAACCACACCATGGTGTTTGCTGAGAATCTAGTGCACATGCAAGTGCACAATGTGTACTGGGGAAATAATCAAACCTTTTTGTTTCACTCCTATGTTGCCATATTTATATTAAATAAACATTTAATCAGGGACAACTAATCGCTAACAATCACAAGGCAAAAACATAAACAATGGAGATTAGTAGGCAAAAATAAAAGAGAGTTATATCTAAATAATTGTGAAGATCAAAAATATGTTGCCATATTTATATTAAATAAACATTTAATCAAGGACAACTAATCGCTAACAATCACAAGGCAAAAACATAAACAATGGAGATTAGTAGGCAAAAATAAAAGAGAGTTATATCTAAATAATTGTGAAGATCAAAAATATGTTGCCATATTTATATTAAATAAACATTTAATCAAGGACAACTAATCGCTAACAATCAGAAGGCAAAAACATAAACAATGGAGATTAGTAGGCAAAAATAAAAGAGAGTTATATCTAAATAATTGTGAAGATAAAAAAACCAAGAACTGAGTGAGCAATAGCTAGTTATAGGCCTAACTCTCTAGTTTGGAGCCCCAGTGGAATCGCTAAGCCATTGGCACATTCTTGCCTTTAAAACTTCAACTGATCCAAAGGGCATGGCACTCTCAACTTAAAAATAAATGATGGCAGGTTATGGTCGAGCCTTTGAGTTATCCCATGATTAGGATTTGGATTAGGCATAATAATTGGAAGGAAAGGGAAGAGACCGTCGGCGAATCACTAATCCAACTAGTCTCAAATGGCTACCACGAAATGGCCATAAACTTGGAATTGCAGCCAATCATTTTGGTAGGTAGAATCGGATGCCTATTGAAAACAATATTTCAAGTTACAAAACTTGAAACATCAATTTAAAGGTCTACAAAGCTTAGAGATTCAATGGTTGGGTTTGGGAGCTGGTTATACGCGGGGAAGGAGTAGCATCCCTATAACACCCGAAATCAGTACCTACTAACTATGTTTCACTTTAGTCTCGGTTAAATCGGTTCCATTTAGCCTTTATTTAGATATAATCCTGTTATATGCATGATGTTTTGGTGAAAATACAAATCCTAGTTTTTAAAGAAAACCATATCATCTATGCACCTCAGAGATGTGAGGAACATAGGGCTTTTTGTGAAAATAATGTCCAGATTGGATAAAAATTTGAATGTTTCATATTAGGCACTTAAGAGATACCAACATGGAACATTTCCTTGTAAATTTTATTGAAAAAAGTTTTAAACATGAATGCACGATAATCATTACAAAAAGAAACATGTTAGTAAGACAAAAAATGAGATATAATAATATCATAAACAAGCAATCACATACAAAAGAACATGAAAATGAGGGACAATCGAAATGTATCTCATAATTGCCTTCGATTATTGAAGAATAAATAGGGTGATAATTTTAGAGATAGGTCTAGATTTGGTGGTAATTTAAGGGTCAAATATGATTTTAATCAAAGCAATTTGAGGCACTTGAAAGAGAAAAAATTTAAGATTTTTTCGTGGTAAAGTAAGGTTAGAGTATACACTCGGAGAGGTGAGGTTAGAGTATCCCCAAAGATAGAGTTAGGAAAATATTTAGGAATAAAAAGAATATTTGAATATTTAATTAAAAATGGGGTTGGAGTATGCCATTAGAGTAGTAAGGTTGGAGTATCCCTAAAGATAAAGATAGAAAAATATTTAGGAATAAAGAGAAAATTTAGATTTTTAATTAAAAATGGCATTGGAGTATCCCCTCAAAGCAATGGAGTTGGAGTATCCCCACTAGCAAAAATTTTAATATGAAATCTTTTTTATATTTTTGTATTTTAGCCTTGATCCGAGTTAAAATAGGCTAGTGTTATGGAGGAACCAACCGGATGCATTTTTAGACGTTTGAACGTATCGATAAAAGGAGATTTAGAATTAAGTTGAAAACAGGAGACAATATTGTGTCATCTCCATTCTCAAATTTTTTCAGGTGCATCTGAGGGCTTCAAAGGGTAAATGAGGTATCATTGGAAAGCTAACTCGACAAGGTTTAATATAAAAGTATTCCAAAAATCCTAGGAAATCATTTTCTAGGCAGATTTAATTTTTAATTTTAAGTCTATCTCAACACTGACAGCATGTACACGAAAAAGGGCATGATGGACTTTGGAAAATCATTCCAAGCTTGTCCAAGATCATAAGATCATGAACAATACCTTTTTTAAAAGGGAATTTTAGGTAGCGTTTTAGGAAAAATGTTTAAAATTTTCATAAAAATCATCTGATGGAGAAAATGGACCAAATAGAATGTTGCACACTAGTTTTAAGGATTTCGTATAGCAAAGGTTTAAAAAATCATAACACCCTCATCTGGGTGATCTGAGGGCAAATAAGACACCATTAGAAAGTTCATTTGATGCCCTTTAAGGGAAAAATATTAGAAAAATCAAAGAAAATATTTTGCAACTCGAAAATGATTTTTCAAATCTAGACTATAGTGCTGCTAGAGCAAAAACAAGGGGATCATTCAATATCTTGAGCTTTTTGAAGGTCAAATTTGATTTATGGACACCTGAACATCCATAACACAGGGAAAATAATGACATGGGCATCATGAGTTTATTCCAAACCTGGAGTAGCTTAGGATGATGAAGCAACCCATTGACCTTGCCATAAATGTGTTAAACTCAAAAACAAGGCTTAGTATTTTTCGACTAAAAGAGGTTAAGTTTGCTTGGAAAACTGCATCTTTAAACTTGTATTATCATGAATCTAGAGCTGAAATGTTTGCTTTGTCCCCAAGATTGGATGACCAATTTTATGAAAGCATTAAGTCCATCGTATTCTTCATCTGTTGGAGGTGGCATGTACTTAACTTGGGGATTTTTCTAAAAATAAGGCTTTAAGAAAGAAGCAAGCATTGTAATGGAGATATCATGAACAATATACAACATATACAAAGACAAACATGGATTAAAAATGTAGACAGACAAAGATGACATTTTTACATGAAAATGGGTGATATAAATAGGGTGTATAGAGATGATATGAACATGTTTAAACAAAGGAAAGGATAATGGAGTTGTTAAGATAACATTTTTATTTCATGAGACTCCTTAAAACACAAGAAAATGTATGAACATGCATAAGACATGTTAAGGTGACCATTTACATATGAGATGGATACGTCAATATGGAAGCAACATGGCAAAAGATGCATGAACAAAGGCTTTGTGATGATAAAAATGATGTATAGTGAGTCTATATATCGAAACAACATCAAGGTGTCAAGAGAGTCATCAAGATCCTAAGACTACCACAACCAAGGCAACAATGATGCATGAGAGTTTTAGGAGGGTCATGGTAGCATGAAGGGCTTACTAAAATGAAATGGATGATCAAAATAGAAAATGCTTGGAACAAGGTAGAAACTATACTAGGAAAAGCTTGAACTTTCCCCCTTTTTTTTAAAGTAGTGACTTTAAGCTCAGTTTTTTCCCTCTTTTTGCTATTATTTAGCAAAAAAAGGGTGAAAAGAAGAAGCTTTCTAGTAATATGGTTGTTGGTGGGGCATTTTGAGGATGAAAGTATGTGAAATGTTGAGTTTTTTTAAGGTGTTCTAGTGGTGATATTAGGGAGTTACGGGAATAGAGGTTGGTTGAGGGTGAAAGGCAATGAAATAGTGTTTTTAGTGAATTTTGGGACTAGAGTTGCAGGAGGATTTTTAGGAATGGGTTGAGTCTTTTGAGATTACTGGAGAGCTTTTCTGAAGATCACTGAAGGTCTTTTTTTTTGGAGATAGCTGGGGGTTGTTTTATTTAATGCTCAGCCATTGTTTTTAGAAGATAATACAAGGGTATTTTTGATCTTTCCCTCTTTCACGAGGGGTTGCTCAACTGATTCTCTTTTTATTGGATTTGCAATGCTAGGCAATGAGGTAGAAAAGCTGTGACAACCTGCAACTGGAGATATGCCTGCCATACCCTTTTACAACTATATATCTTCTGAAAATAAACTTTTTCATTGATTATTTGGGCTCCAAAAATTTGTTTGAATCTGATCATAATCCCATAGTTGAGGTTTGCAATGATATATGATAGTTTCTTGGTGTAAAAGCATATTTAAATCGGGTTTTTGAAGGCTTAAAAGTAGCTCAAATTGGGCAAAAATTCCTTAATGTATCGATACAAAACATGTTGTATCGATACACAAGGTTCTTTTTACCCATGAGTATCAACACAATGAGCTGTGTATCGATACTAAGAGCAAAAAATGTTTCCAGTCTCAAGACTTAGATGCTTGTATCGATACACCATGGATGTGCATCGATACTCATGCTTGTGTATCGATACATTTTGCCAAAAATCATAACTTTAGCTACTGCCAAGGTCCGTATCGATATAAACATGCTAGGTATCGATACTACATCTTAGGGATCGATACCAAATCCTCTTGTGTCCATACTACATGTGAAAATTCAAGATTTTGGCGATGTAAAGCCTCATATCAATGCTTGTGCAGCAATATAACTTGCATGTACCCATGGCAATGTGAGCCTTAGGATGCAAACACAACCTAATACCTAATTGGATGGAATTGGAACCCTAAGATTGTTTTCAAAGTCAAGCAAAGAGAACTTGACCCCAGTTAAACCTGTTGATTGGAACCAAAGTTGTA
>JBBYHM010286690.1:0-27718 GCA_038381775.1 Adansonia rubrostipa | reverse complement strand
AAAGGTTAGAATTTCAACAACAGACACTAAACTAAAAAAAAATGGGTCCTGACTTATGAATAACTAGTTAATACGAAATCATAGTTTGTAAATAGATTTTGATTTTTCTGGATTTCAGTTTGTTTTTTAGTGATATTTTTTAGATTCTAATTGGTTCTTTTTATTTTAATCATCGATCGAAAATTAAAAGAAAAATTATTAAATCAGTTTTCAGATGCATATTCATTAAAATTTGTTTCATTAAATATTTAAAATATTTTGTACAAAAATTGATTTTTTTTAAAAAAAGTAAAACAAAAAATTAAGGCATTATACAGGAGACGAGTAGCACTAAAAGTATAATAAATCATGCGATCATGCGACACTTCCAGCTGTAATAATTAATTTGAACGGCCTAAAATATTCTGATTGAACCATTTAAAGTGTATCTTGTGATCGTGGGATCATGTGATCATGTCTCTCTGCACGTGTCTTTGCCACGTACCAAGTTTCACGGAAATAAAAGGAAAAGTAATCTGCCTGCCACAAACTCCAAGCTAGCAGTTGCTACAAGGATGCATCCAATGGCATGAAAGAGTGGCCATCAGGTACATATCTTAATTTAACGTCATTAATTTCTTCATTATTGTTATTATCATGACCGATTAATGTAATTCATTTGAGAAACCATTGGTTATCTGCAGGCTGTTGAAGCAAAGCCTCTCAAAAAATTGCAGAGTTACTATTAGAATCTACTTAATTACTTGTTTTATTTGTCTATTAGTTTTTAACATATTTATCATTATGATTTGTATATGAAAAAATTTATTTATTAATTATGAAAGTCATAAAGATAATTTGAAAAATAATGGACCAAAAATTTTACATATCTATAAATTTTGAAATTAACACAATCAAAAAACTTAAAATACGTATCAAATTTATATTGCCAAATATAGCATTAGATTTTGTATGGTAAATTCTTACTTCTACCTATTTATGTTTCAAAGGCTTCTACATATTTTAATTTCATCATTCATTTATTCATTTTATTTTTACATGACATGATCATATTTCATATTTAAGGTATTATATATTCATTTAAATGACATGATAATAATTCTATTATAAAGTTATGACATGTTCATATATTCGTATCATATTCATATTTTTTAATATCTTGTTATATTATATATTAAGTTTTAATTATTTTTCTATTCCTTGTTCGTATCATGTAATCATATTGTATCTAAAAATTAATAGATTTACCATGTTTAGTCCTCTTAAAATGTATGCATCAAACTACTGTGCATTGAAGGTAAATTACATTACATTCATGGATTCACCTATTTATAACTTCCTTAAAGTCGAATTTCAAAACTTTTTGACATCTACATGAAATTTTAATTTGTAGCAGAAGAAAAGAAGGTTGTGAAACCTAAACTCTGGCATGAAATGGTGAGAAATCTAAAGTCATGCATGAAATAGTTAAGAGTGGAGATGGAAGAAATAAGTCGAGCAAAAAAGGATCAAAGAGGGGCAAAGACAAGTAAGAGAAAAGTCTGAAGCCATCGAATTGGAATGTGAGCAACCTTTTAAAGGTGACAATCCTCGTAATAAAATAAAACGTGAACACCCAAATCCGACTTGCTCTTATATTCCAAATTCACAAGCCTAGGGAAAACCATGACTTTTCCAAAGCGTCACAGCTAGCTTGTGCTCTCTGGTTGTTCCCTTCACACAATTTCATTTGAACTAATAAATAATTTCTAAATTCTTAATATATGTATATATATATATATATATATATATAGAGAGAGAGAGAGAGAGAGAGAGAGAGAGAGAGGTGCTTCTTTAAAATTAACTCTGTTTATATGTTTTTGTGTTCTAAAACTTTTGATTTTGTGCTAATGTTACTTTTTCATTTTACCATACTGAATTGATAGCGAGGAAAAAGTTGCGAAAGGAAGCTCTGATGGCCAGTTGAGGCGGCATGTTAATGCAATTTAGTACATGGTGGAGAAGACTCAATTGTACTATAATTATTTTTCATTAAATCATCATTTATTAAATAAAGAGCAACATACCTAGAAAGGAGAAAGCCTCAGTTAATACATCTCCAAACAGAGTTCAAGTTCAAATAACCTGAGCTACATTACATATAAAAAAACGTGGATGAAACAAATTAATTCTATCAACTCCAGTTTTCGCTAATGAATTAACAATTCCATTAGCTTCATGGAAAGTATTCTGGAAATTCAAATATCAATTATTTCTACCAGGGCATTAATCTTGGCAAAGACATCCCTAAGCTCCAAGGTCGAGACAGCTACGTTTGGATCAGATTCAATAACCAATCATCTAAAAGACTTACATCCTCAGTTGGGTGTGACCTAGCTGAAGGAGTCCCAGCTGAAGCCCATAAACGGGTGGTACATGTGGTGCGTGAGCCACCGTTCCTAGGCCGTTTGAAACTCGTTTTGTCCAAACCCAAATATTTTGTCATTTTTTTTTTAGTGATTTTTATGGATATTTTAAGTCATGTAAAATATTTATCATTTAATATTTGTATTTAATTAAATAATAAATATGTCTATGCATAAATGATCTATGGTTTTATTTCATGATAAAATATTTTGGCATTGTGACAATATTTTGGCAATATACACTTTCCCTAAATAATGTCCAAAAAATTCATACTCTCAACCTAAAATTAAATGCATATATGTATGATAAAAGTTTTGTTGAAATACAATATGGATGTGCACATCGATATGTTATAAAATAAATATATTCTGATCTTACCCATATTCTATGTGATTAAACAAATGCATATCATGGAATGTAAATATTATGTCATGATTTTTAATATGTTATAGCATGACAAATTGTTATTCCATTGTAGTATATAAATTTATGATGTCATTCTTAGGGATCTAAATCACTAGCTTGATATTAGACAAAACATTTTAAGCTAAATGATTTAGATAAATAAGTAGTTATTTAAAATAGAGAATTTTTTTAAAATAACGACATACAGTAAATGACATCAATAAAGTTTTATGCCATGAATTAATTTGCTATATAAATATATATATCTAAGTTATTAAATCATGCATGCAATTGTTTATAGTATACATATATTATATCATTATAAAGAATCTAAATCAATTACTTGGAAATAGCTATAGCATCTTAAGTTGATTGATTGAGTTAAATTAGTAGCTATTTAAAATAAAGTTTTCTTTAAATAACTACGTACGGAGAATGACATTAATATGTAATTATTTATGCTATAATTGGAATAAATCAACATGATTTAATATTATATTTCACTTCAATTATTAATATGCAATAAAGAATTCTGCATATATTAAGAATGTCATTATTAAAGTTCTATATCACTAGCTTAAGAGTAGCAATAGCATCTTGAGTTAGTAGATTTAGATGATAATTGATAGTTATTTAAAATAAAATTTCCTTTAAATAATTACACAAGAAAAATGGCATGACAAAGAATTATTTATGATATGCAATAAGTTTTATGAATACATGTAGGATGTTATTATTAAAGTTTTAAATCATTAGCTTAAGAATAGCCAAAACATCTTGAGTTAATTGATTTGGATAAAATAGTAGTTATTTAAAATGAAGTTTTTCTTTAAAAAACTACACAAAGAAAAATGACATCCATAAAGTGTTAGATTATGAAATTAGTTGTTTGGCCCCACAGGAAAATAATTAATTTTGTAAAATGGTTAAAGGATAAAACAACATAATATCAAAATTAAATTTTCCTAGGCTTGCAGGTAGGATTATTTAATTTTAGTTTTTTAAAGTTATTGTTTTATCATTAAAGTTGTAAATTCATAAGCATGATGCACCTCTACCTATAGGGAGATTTGGATTTACATTTGAATATAAAATATTCAATTTAAGTATAGTTTCTTGCTTTTTTTAAGCAATTTCTACTATTATCATTAATAAGGCTACTAGAATTAAATGCTATTAGTGATAAAAAATTACTCTAATGAAGGAGTTAATCAAGCTATTTTGGGTGTAAGGACCTTGACTTAACATTTTGTGTGGATAACTTATCCTCAACGAATAAAGTGTACAAAAGTTAAATAGATTTCGACGTTTAGTGGCAGCAATCTAAATGTTTAAGATGGTGTACATCAAATTCTATATTTTAGAAATCAATAACCATTATACCAGACAAGACAACATCATTCCATACTTTCTCCACATCTTTTAGAAATCCTTTACGTAAAAGCTAGTAATCCATATATTTGAATAGCCTAGGTCCCCAATTAACAGAATGACCTTCAAATAGAATGAGATTAGAATCAAACCTAATCTTTTCAACCCTCTTTGATTTAAATCCTTAAATAAATTAACCAAAGCATCAGAGACTACAAACTTGTCTAGATGACTTTGTTTTTGTCAAATCCATGTATAATTCTTCCCACGTAAAGGCAAACCAATAAACTCACCTAATTCAATAAAATAATTAGATTCCTTATAGACACTTAATTTTGTCTGGACCTTCATACAAGCATCTTAAGGCATCAATAACCCAACTTCTACATGGATTTTTCAACTTCAATTTTCAAAATACTTCAAAGAATCAAGTTTTCCTTTCTAGGGTAATCTCAAATTTTTTAATCAAAAATTTCTTTTCCATACCTTAAGTGACCAATAAATCCAAACGCATCATAAAATTGTTAATTTGGCTATTCCAAATATACAAAGACAATTACGAAATATATCCCGACCATCCGTTCTTTCTTTTTTACGATTTACTAACATATTTCCTTCGTTGGTGACAAATTTTGCATCCATATTTTTTAATTAAATCTTTTTTTTCAATTATTAAGATAATATTTCATAATGGTATCCCTCCAGTGCTCAACCCATTAGTAAACTTTGTGTGGGGGCAAATAACTCTCTAAAGAAAACAATTCATCATTTCTCAAAGTCTTGATTCAATCATTTTTACCTATCCATCTGCCTTATTTCTCTAAGAATTTTGGAAAGTTATTAGAGATAGATGGAGATAGATACTACTTTACAAAATGATGAATCAAAAGTTTATGTAATTAGATTGATTTGATGGCATTAACTTCAATTGATAGAAAGATAAGATGATGTTTCTTCCTATCATGTCGAAAATCAAAACAAGTTATCTCCAAGTTTTTATTTTTTTTATTTTTTTACTTTTGTGATAACAAATTTCTAAATAAGGTATGTTTTTATGTTTTATATACACTTTGGTGACTTTGTTCATAATAGAAGTGAATGACAAATGGCTTAGACATTAATAGAATTTCATTTATTATTGTGAATATATATGCTTAAATAAAATGATTTGAAATATCGATGCATTATAAAAGGTATGATGGTTCAATTAGGAAACCAACTTACCAAGCCATCTTTTCCCAATTGGATGTAGTTGGTAAATATCCTTCTTCCACTAAGAGCCAATTATGCCTTATGAAATCTGAGCCAGGTTTAACTTTGCAAAGGTAGTAAAGTCCCTTTGTGACTATATGCAAACTTAGATTATATATGATATCTTGTGCAATGGATTAAAAGTAAACAAGTCTTTATAGATTTCTATTTTTCATTGCAAGAATGGGCATTTGTTATGCATTCTTAATGTATGGTTTTGATAAAGACTTTGGTTTAAATTTTGAATTTGGCCACTTAGTGTTATGAATTTTGCTATAAGTCTTTGCATGAAAAGATTGGCATTTATATACTTAATAAAATACCTAACAAGAAGTTACATTGAATTATGGAATGGAATAAGTTCCCTTCAAATACTTCAAAATGTGAGGGTGTCTTGTTAAGATAGCAATACATGATCCTTTAAAGGTCAAGGAAGATCTAAAATCAATTTGGATTAAGTCAATGTCTGCAAATGTGAACAAGCATTATGTTTAGTGACTCATTTGATAAGATCGAATGGATGTAAAGAAAGCTTGCCTTAATGAAAAGGTTCATATACAACAATTCGAGTAGGTTGTTATCAAATTTAAAGAAAATAAAATGTGCAAGCTGGTTGAATCATTATATGAATTGAAACAAGCTTATAAAAAGTGGCATAAAAAGTTTGACAAAGTTATTTTCAAATAATTTTAAAATCAACGAGGCTGATAAATGTGTCTATGTGAAAAACATTAATAAGAATTATGTCATTGTATGTCTATATGTAGATAACATGCTAATCTTTGGAAAGAAAGAGTACATGATCAAGTCTACAAAGTACACGTTAACTAAAAGTTTACCATGAAAGATTTAGGTGTTATGGATGTCATTAGGAATCAAGTTTACCATGAAAAATTTTCATCAAATTTTCTAAAGTGACAATAGTATTGTCAAAACACCAAAGGATTTGAATGTACATCTATCCAAAAAGAATAAAAGGTAAAGTAGATACCAATTGTGATATTCTTGAATAATTGAAAGCTTGATGCATGCAATGTATTTAATAAAGACTACATGTTGCATTTGCGATGTGCAAATTAACAAGGTCTATGAATAAACCTAGTATGAAAAGTTAAAATGTTTTCTTTAAGTCTTTTGGCTATTTAAAGAAAATCATAAATTTGGGATTATTTTTATAGTAATTATCCCATTGTACCATAAAGGTATTCAAATGCAAGTTGGATCACAAGTCTTAGTGACAGTAAATAAACTTTAGGTTGGATTTTTACCATCAATAGTAAAGTTATTAGTTAGGCTTTTAAAAAGCAAATTTACATATCTTATTTAACAACGGAGGCTGAATTTATAGCCTTAGTAGTAGTAAGGAAAACAAACAAAATGGTTAAAGAATCTTTTATTAGACAATAAGTTATGACCGCAACCTATGTCAGCCATTTTCGTATTTTATGATAAATATACATGTCTCTAGCCTATAGCAAGGTTTATAAAGAAAAGTCTAGACACATCAGCTTGAGACATAAGTATGTAAAATAGTTAGTAGAAGATGGTATAATCACTATCACTTATGTTAAGTCGAGTAACAATTTAGTAGACTCATTAATAAATGATCTATCAACGGATATGGTAAAAGATATTACCACTAAAATAGGACTAAAACCTTTATCAAAATTGTCATTAGTGACGAGAAACTTACCTTATTTTAATAATTGTTAATTTCAAGGTTTAAAGGGTAATAACAAGTTACTTTAATGACTTGACAGTAAAAATAGGATTTAGTGCTGAATAGTTTGGGAAAGTGAGTAAAACTCTTAATGACTTGATAATTATATTATTATAACAATTCCACCTATATGGATATAGAAGTGATGACATTTCTAACAAGAGTTTAAAGGTTTTATTCTTGTAAATATTCATGAGTGCACCATCAACTGTGATAAGTGACCTCTCACCTATGTTAAGTCGAGTAGTAATTTAGTAGACTCATTAATAAAAGGTCTATTAGCGGATACGATAAAAGATATTACCGCCAAAATGGGACTAAAACCTTTATCAAAATTGTCATTAGTAATGGGAACCTTACCTTATTTTAATAATTGTTAATTTCAAGGTTTAAGGGGTAATAACAAGTTACTTTAATGACTTTACACTAAAAAATAGGATTTAGTGCTGAATAATTTGCAAGGGTGAGTTAAACTCTTAATGACTTGATAATTATATTATTATAACAATTCCACCTATTGGATATAGAAGTGATGACACTCTTGACAAGAGTTTAAAGGTTTTACTCTTGTAAATATTCATGAAAACAGGTTGAGCACATGGCCATAATATTCTGAAGCAATAAATACCTTTTATTCTTTACTTTAAATATGGTTATATGTGTGATTTATTTAGCTCTAACTTAAAAGTAATGGTTTAAGCAACTAGCCATTTATTACTTTGTTACAACTTTTATAAGTTTATACTAATAGAAGTTTAAATCTAACAATACCTTTCATTTATGCATAACTATATAGTTTATAATATTTTTGAATTTATAATCTAGTGAGAGATTATTATAACTGTGTAGATTACAAATTATTTATTGCCATCTAATAACCACTTTAAATGAAAAGAGTTATAGCCACCATCTTTTATGAAAGGTACATTTGGATGAAATAATGCATTAGTTGGATAAATGGATGCACTTGTTGGATGGAAAGATGCATATTTATTGGCCAATAGTTTATTAAAAGACTTCTCAATTGGCACATGTCTATTTGATTTTATCTTTTAGTGGTCTATAAATACCAACCCCAATTGCCAAAGTCTTCACTCCAAATTAATTCCAAAAGTTTCAGAGATAGATAAGAGACTAGGGAGTTTTTCAACGTTGCTAGTTGCAAAACTTATAAGGCTTCATTGTATCCTGGGAATGTTATAGCCTAGACCTCTTACCAAGTTTTGTATGGGTGCAAATAACTTTCTAAAGAAAGTGAGTGTTGATTTAATCGTTTTTGTCTGCCCATCTACCTTATTTCCCCAAAATCTAATACCATATCAATGTAATAACTGGTATAGTAATATTCCCAGTACAATAAGAATATATATCCAAAAATAAATTTTAGTAAGATGCAAAATTACTACTTTTTTTACATGCTTCATCCAATTGTAATCAATTTTTTTTATTATACAATTGTATCATAATGCCTTTAATTTGGAAGAAATTTGATTAAAGTTTTTAATTGATCTTTTATCATGCTTCTTGTCCTTAAAATGTTTTAATTTTTTATCATCTGTCTATTGAACATTATATAATGAATGATTTTATTGCATTCCAAATATGTGAAAAAAATTTATGTCATTTTTCTAACCTAAATGGCTTCACTTAAGAGATGTTCATAAGGCTATAATGCTTTGCGAACATGCAATGATAGCCACTAATCTTACAATTTCCTCTCTGGGTTCAAACTTGGAGGTATTTCCTCTATATATATATATATATATATATCTTTATTGGCACTTTCTTTGGCATTATATAAGGATCTTATTACTTCATTATATAAGTGGGTTATGAACAAAATTAGTGATAGACTTTTTCTAGGATATATTTTTTAATCACAAAATATGTTGACATCATTATTGCTATATTATAGACAAAATGGAACAAAATGTTATTGCTACAATATTGTAACACCAATATTTGTTTTTTATTTTGCATGAAAGTCTTAATTGAAAATATAATTATTGGAGGGTTTATGTGCCAAAACATAAAATGTTAGTAGGATGTCATCTTTCGCTTTCATTTTAGAGCAAAAAAGACAAAAAGAGGAGTAAGAGGAGAAGAAGAAATTTTGGTAACTGGACGTGAAGCAATATTTTGGAATTTGTCATCATCAATTAGAGAGAACCTTGCCACTAAGGTAAAAGTGGTCTTAGCCCAAATTTGAATCTAAACATTAATTTGTTTATGAATCTATATATGAATATAATATGAATATGTAACCATAACCATTCCCATTATCTTATCTCTTTACTTGAATATGAAATGTTTGATTTTTAAAACTTGAATTATGAATAATTATAGTGATGAAGTTATGATTCTAGCATGAGTATTGTGACCAAACTTAGTGTTTTCCAAAAGCTTTCAAGTGATTTTGTATCTATATGCTAATTACATATGGTAAACCAAGTCTTTGAGGTGCTTTGTTACTTACTGGGTATTTATACTCACTTCGTTAATTACAATTTCCTTTCAGATTTTAAGATTAGTTGCAATCTAGTTTTATCATTGATAGCGATATGGGATCTACAGATTATTGCTAGCCATTAGAATATTTTGGAGTTACAAACTTACTTTGTCAAATAGTTTAAGAACTATTAGCTTATTCATATGTAATGGCTAAGCTTACAAACCTCCTATGAAATTTTGTTTAATGTTTTATAATTTTGAAATAAGAGGTATTCTGAATTTCTAACCAATTATTTTTGAATAAAAAGAAAAAATTTAGAATCCATAGCCTTACATACTTATACAAGTATGTGGTGATTGTTACATCCCAAACATTGGTTTAAGGCATGACAACTTTAGTGGTATTAGAGCTTAGACTTTTACCTTTGTGCTATATGTAGGTTTCTAATGAGCATGGCTAGATCTTAGGGTGAATTAGTCGAATAACTACAACTACACAATAATTTTAAATAGGCAAATGATAGAAGGTTAATGTTTTGTCATTAAATTGTGTAAGCCTTAACTTGATGGAATGTATGTTGTCACAAAAATGCCATAGTTAAACTATATTCTTTTATTGGTGTAGTTATTATGGCTTCTCAAAAAAAAAAAAACTTTGTTGACTATTGTTGAAAGCTCCTAATTCTAGGGATAGGACTTAACAAACTGTAGATTCTTGTCCATTAAATGACAGTGTTGGTTCTAAGAGTCATGATGGCAGTCAAGTATCATAGGGTAATTTGGACAATAATGATATGTATCAGATAGTGAGGCAAATGGTAGAATTGCCTGAGTAGCAAAATGTTACCAACAATAACTTTTTAAACTTTTGGCAAAATAATATGAACTACTGCAAGGATGTAAACAACAAGTAGAGCAAATCGTATACCTAACCAACGTGGTAGCTATATGGAATTGAAAAAGATGGCTTCCCTTCATTTGCAATTTGTATAGATCCTAGTGAAAAAGAGAAATAGGTTAAGGAGATGGAGAAACTGTTAAGGGCATTTAAATGCCCTACAGATAATAGAGTAGAGTATGCTACACCTATGCTCCAAAAAGCTATAAATTATTGGTGGGAAACTCAAGAACTAGTGTTTGCCAAGACTGAAGAAAATTATTCTTAGGATATGTTTGTTAAGGCCTTTTACAACTATTACTTCTTTAGAAGTGTTTGACTGCAAAATGAGAAAAAATTTATTGAGCTAACTCAAGGGCGCAAGATTGTGGCAAAATATAAAGCAAAATTTTTAAAACTTTCTAAGTTTACCCTTAAACTAGTACCTAATCAAGAAAGTCGAGCTTATAGATTTTAAAAAAGTTTGAAACGTCAAATCAAATAAACTGTCTCAACTTTTAAACGTAAGACATATGTGAAGTAATTAGTAAGGCATTACTTATTGAGAAAAGCATTGTTCAGTTCAAGACTGTGAAGAACAAGGATCAAGAAACTAGTGTTGGTAGAGAAAGGAAAAGCTCAAGAACCTTTAAGAGTCATGGTAATCAGAGACATGGTTAACCTAGAAAAAAAATCTAAGAAAGCTAGTGGTAAATCACATCACAATAATACTCTATGGTGTCATAGATGTCAAGCGACACATTCTAAAAATAATTGTTGATGGAAAACTAGGGCATGTTTTGCCTATGGACAAAAAGGGCATTTAGTTGCTAACTTCCAAAGTAAAAAAGGGCAATAAAGCTTTCAAAATTCTCAAACCATTTAAAGATAAGCAAATAGTAGTGCATCAGCTCTTGACCAAGTAAGATAAGAGACATAAAAACCTCAAGCACTAGCTAAAATTCATGCCCTCACTCAACATGCCCTCACTCTTTTAACACTGCAGTGGCAAGTATTTTTCTTGTGTTGTCTTGTTATGCTTATGTTTATTTAATCCTGACAACACAAATTCTTCCATATCTACTTTTTTGAGAAGTGTGGTTGGCATTTGATCTCGAGTTAAGTAAAGTTATCAGTTGAAACCCCAATAGGAGGAGTATCAATTGCTAATCTTGTTTGTAAGTCCTGTATTGTTAATGTTAATGGCAATGAGTTGGTAACAAACCTAATGTTTATTGATATAAAATATTTTGATGTGATTCTTGGTATGGATTGGTTAGTTGCTAACTATGCAATAGTTGATTGTCGAGAGAAGAAAGTAACAGTTAAAAATCTTAGGAATAAATTTGAATTAGCTAGAAGTGCAAAAAAAGTTTTCCTTTACTTATCTCAGCTTTCAAAGCTAACATACTTTTAAAAACTGGTTATATTGCATACTTGGCCATTATGAGAGATGTTAGTTATAATGAATCAAAACTTGAAGATATTGATGTGGTAAAAGAATTTCCCAATGTGTTCCTTGAAGAGCTAACTAGGTTGCCTCTTGTTAGGGAGAATGAGTTCTCAATTGATTTATTACTAGGCTTATGACCAATTTCTAAGGCTCCTTATAAAATAGCTCCTGTAGAGTTAAAAAAACTCAAGGAATAGTTGCAAGAGTTTTTGGACAAAGATTTTATTAGACCTAGTGTGTCAACTTAGGGTGCTCTAGTGTTGTTTGTCAAGAAGATGGTAATATTAGACTTTCAATTGATTACCATAAACTTAATAAGGTAACAGTCAAAAATAATTATTCATTACCTAGAATTAATGATCTTTTTTATCAATTACAAAGAGTTTAAGTCTTCTAAAAAAATTGATCTTCTTTTTTATTATCACTAGTTAAAGATTAAGGTAGATGACTTTCCTAAAACTGCTTTTAGGCCAAGTTATAGACATTATGAGTTCTTGGCAATGCTATTTAGGTTGACTAATGCTCCAGCGGCATTTATGGATCTAATGAATAAGATGTTTAACTATTATTGGATCCGTTTGTTTTGGTTTTCATTAATAAGATATGGTGTACTCTGAAAATGAGAAAAATGATGAAGAACATATGAAAATAGTGCTACTAACTTTAAAAGCAGAGAGGTTGTATGCAAAATTTAAAAAAAAAATGTGAATTTTGGTTAAATAGTATTGCATTTTTAGGTCATGTGATTAACAAAAATGGTGTTTCTATGGATCCAAAAAAACTTTAAGCTACTATGGAATGGAATAAACCAACTATCATTATAGAGATTTGTAGGTTTTTAAGCTTGTTAGGATAGTATAGGAGATTTGTGAAAGGGTTTTCCTAAAAAAGAGTTTAAATGTGCTAATGCTTATGAATGAAGTTTCCAAGAATTGAAAAACAAATTAGTGAGTGCTCCAATTCACACTATTCCTTTTAATTCTGGTGGTTTTACCATTTATAGTGATGTTACTATACAAGGCTTGGGTTGTTTATTGATGCAACATGGAAAGGCTGTAGCATATGGCTTAAGATAATTAAGCCTTACAAGCAAAATTATCCTATTCATGATCTTAAGTTAGCGATGGTAATGTTCGCTCTAAAAATTAGAAGGCACTATCTGTATGGAGAATGATGTGATTATAAAATTAACCCATTCATGATCTTGAGTTAGCAAAGTTGTATACTGATTATAAAACTTTCAAGTATAATTTTACCTAAAAGGAGTTGAACATGAGGCAAAGAAGGTGGCTAGAGTTGTTAGAGGACTATGATTTGATTATTAATTATCTTTAGGAAAGTAAATATTGTTACTAATGCTTTAAGCAGGAAATCTAGGAGTAATTTAGCAACTATGATTGCTATCAAGAAAAATATCTTGGAGGATTTAAGAAAATTGGATTTAGAAGTGGTTGTCCATGGACTATTAGTATATGCCTTAGAGCCAACAGGATTAGATGAGGCATATAATAATTAATAATGCAAACCAATTACTTTACTTATTGATTCAATGTTTTCCCTTTATGTTATTGGCATGATTGACACTCATGCAAGCACTAGTTATATGAAGCCCATGAAACAAATGACCTTGCAAAGTTAGTACTAAGTTACGATGATAAGATCTTTATGCATCAAAGTCGTGTTTGTAACAATGTTCATAGTCATCATATGATTAAGATAGGGCATTGACAATGCACAAAGTCTAGCATATGCTAAGACTCAATGCATTTGATGCATACAACATTTTGATCTCATAGAAGTTAAAGTATAGAGATACCTAGGGATAGCGTATGGTTGGTTGTTTTATGGAAACAAGTTTAGTGAACATGGTACATAAGAGAACTCTATTTGGCTTAAGTTACTCAACTGTCTATGGAATATATTCTATGTGCAAGTCATGTATATTAGTCTTTGGACTTGTGATACTAGGTTATCTTGTATAGGGAATGTTATGCTTTGATCTATTATGAATCGGTCCACAATGAATTGATACCAAAATAAAGGTGGTCTTGGGTATGGCTTAAGAAAAAGTAGATGAATAAGTGATAGAAAGAGGATTAACAACTCTTATTGACATTGGAGACATATCTCATATGTTCTTGGCTTCGGTTATCTTAATAAAGTCGTTGGCCAACATATGATGAATTTAGGAGAAATTGTTTCACTAAATTCATAAGGTTAACCAAGAGCTACAGGAACTAATATGAATTGATACATGAGTAAACACTTTGCATCATGTTCATTGTTTTTCAAGGATATTTGGTAAAAGAACTGAAGTACATTAAGAAGATACTTATTAAAAGGTTTCTTAAGAGGTCGTATTGATTATTCCTGTATAGCAAGTGAACATTATGCCTTGATAAAAGCCAATCTTGTTCTATAAATATTAATACACTTAATTGGGTAATTATATTTATTTCCATTATGATGGAAGCCTAATTAAGAAAATAAAATCGGGATTTAGTTAAGTATGACTTGATTAAATAAAATGTAGAATAGGGAGGACTTAATTGAACAAGTTCAATTAAAAATAAATTTAAGCCAATCTTGTTCTATAAATATTAATACACTTAATTGGGTAATTATATTTATTTCCATTATGATGGAAGCCTAATTAAGAAAATAAAATCGGGATTTAGTTAAGTATGACTTGATTAAATAAAATGTAGAATAGGGAGGACTTAATTGAACAAGTTCAATTAAAAATAAATTAGATTTATGAACTGTAATTGTAAATGTCTTAATATGGCAGTAAAGATAAGATTATCTTATCAAGATAATATCTATTTGCATACATGGTTTTAGGGATATTATTAAATAAAGCCAAATAATTTATTTGAAAATTTAAATAAATTATTTGATAATTATTCACTAAATTATTTAATAGTATTTGCATGAAGTAAAAATAGTTTTACTTATGTTAGAAAATTTGATAATGAATTAAATTATCTAGCATTTAAATTAAGGCTTAGGCCAAAAGCCTTAATTATCAAGTTAAGAGAGTTTAGCTATCAACTACACCAAATTGGGCTTGCTAATGGCCTAGGTGCATGGAATAGCTATCCTTAGTGTGCTACTAGGCTAAAATATTAATAAGTTATTACTAAGTTCTAATCTTAGACAAGCTAATTAAAATAGTTTTGACGGGTCTCTAAGAAACATTCCAAAATGGCATTACTTTCCAGGTATATTCGTTATGGGCACAATCAACCAATTAATCAAGCCTAACCTAGCCCAAGATATATTTAAATACAATATTAAGATTTTTTGGCTGATTGTAGTTTCCTAAAAACCCTAGGCGCCAACCTCTTTACTTCCCTAAGAGGTTGGCACAATCTATTTTCCTATGGGTGTCTGAGCACGAACTTGGTTTTATGTGATATAAAATTGTTTTTGATCATAACGAATATATAAAATTAGTTTTTTTATCCTAAAGGAATTAATCAGAATCAAAAGTTGAGATTTTTGGATTTGTTTATCAATATTTGTGCAAAATAGCTATTTCCCTATAAAGTTGTTTTCTTCTTCCTCTTAGCACTATAGGTGTAGGAATTATTCCCGAATTACTTTAGATCTGAACTTGTTGGTATATATCTTTTGCTTGAGGCTTGCATTTGAGAACCACTAGACCTCATGAAGTTTCTAAAAGGCATCTGTGTGGATCACTATTAGTAGCAAAACACTTGGACCACTTTTGACCTTAAGAAAAGATCAGAGCAATCAACCCATGGTGCATTCGTGCAAGGTTCAACATGCTTAAAGTTTTGAGTCTTTAAATAGGTATTATTTTTGTTAGATCTATATTTTAAGTTGTAATAAGATTACTCGTATATCTCTACCTAAGATCCTAAGAAACTCTACGTGTTTTTTAATTTAATTTTGCTTCGTATGTTTAATTCCAATTAACCTTTTATGTCTATATCAATATAGATGAGCCTGGGACTTTTTTATAGTGGTGTTAGAGCCTAAGGTCTATAGATTACATGTGCTCTAGCATGCTTATTATTTTTTTTTGTGATAATCAATCTAATTGATTTGTGTGTTGATTTAATGATTTTCAATTTTGGTAAAATTCTTGAAAGATTAATTTTTTATTAATTTTTAAATCTAGACAACATGTATGTCTAGGCTTTAATCATGTTTAAAAGAGTTTAAATAATTGATTAAAATTGTTTTAATTAATTTGGATTAAGGTCTTAATATGTCTTAAGCTTTTTAGGTTGTTTTGATCCGTTTATTGAATTAAAAATAAAGAGATTGTTTCATTTTAATTTTTCAGCATTCTAATCTATGTTTATTGTTAATATCAATTAGTTTAAAATATGTTTTTTCTAATTAAATTGATATTAGATAGTATTTTAATGATTTTCAATTTTGGTAAAATTCTTGAATGATTATTTTTCATTAATTTTTAAATCTAGACAACACGTATGTCTAGGCTTTAATCATGTTTAAAAGCTTTTGAATAATTGATTAAAATTGTTTTAATTAATTTGGATTAAAGTCTTAATATGTCTTAAGCTTTTCAGGTTGTTTTGATCCGTTTGTTGAATTAGAAATAAAGAGATTGTTTCATTTTAAGTTTTCAGCATTCTAATCTATGTTTATTTTTAATATCAATTAGTTTAAAATATGTTTTTTTTCTAATTAAATTGATATTGGATAGTATTTTGATGATGCTAAAATTTTTAGTAGCTGCTAGTGCGACCTTTCTTTGTTTTAATCTTGAAAGTGTCAAAAAAAGTTCATAATACTTGTTGGAAAAGTTAGGTTAAAATCAGAGTTGAATATGTTTCAATTTTGGACCATATTAAGTGTATTAAATATAATTGATGTGTGCGGCACTTCATCTTCACTCTTAGTACCTGGGTGCAGCATCCATGATAGCAAGATATTGCTGCAAATTTGCTGTATTTCAGAGGTTTAGTGAAGAAAAATGATAGAATCTGTGTTTGATTAGGATAGCTTGAATAAGAAGCATGATAGGAACTAAATCTCAATGAAACTAGGAAATCTAATGCACCACTTTCTTCTACTTAGAGTAGGATTCATGCAACTTGGATTTTCTTAAATTTTAAGTTTGACATGATCAAATTAAGATATCCCAAATTTTTTTAAAAAAATTGCTAAATATTAGCAAAAGGTTCAAGCAATCACCTCTCTATGAGATTGAATTCCATCAGCACTCTTAGTTATCATAGGATACCTAATTATCTAATTTTAATAACTTTTTAACTATGTTTAAGACATGGATTGGATAATGAAGTCAACATGGAATTAAAATTAAATTAAGTTACTTAACTAAAAATATATTTAATTTAAATGATTAATCCTAATTCGATTAGGAAATATTCTAATGAGATTATAATAAATGTTAAACATATAAGAAACTTGTTTTTTAATTACATTAAATATGGATCAATTACTAAAACTTCAAAAAAATTTGGAAAACAAGTTTCTTTAAACCACATAACCGAAAAAAAATTGATTCTATTAGCTTTCTACCTAATCAAATAAAATGGATAAAAAGAAACTAACTCTATTGATCTTTTACATAACTAAATGAAGCAGAAAAAAAAAAGCCAACCCCACTGCTCTTCTATATAACCTAATGAGATGGACAAAAAAAAAAAAACAACCTTATTGATCTTGCACATAATCGAATGAAGTGAAACTAAAAATCCTAACTCCACTGATCTTTCACATAACTGAATGAAGTGTAAAAGACAAACCAACCCCACCAGTCTTCAACATAACTTAATAAGGTGGAAAAAAAATTAACTTCATCAATCCTGTACATAATTGAATAAAGTGGACCTAAAAAAACCTAACTCTATTGGTTTTCCATGTAACCACATGAAAGAAAAAACTATACCTATTAGTCTTCCACATAACCTAATAAGGTGAAAAAAAGAAAAAAAATAACTTCATCGATCTTCTATGTAACTGAATGAAAGTAAACCTAAAAAATCTAACTCCACCAGCCTTTTAGATAACTGAATGAAGTAAAAAAGAAAAATCGACCTACACTAGTGTTCCACATAACCCAATGAAGTGAACAAAAATCCTTTCTTTAGTGCATACCCTCCCCAGAAGGTGCAAACTAAGCTACTTTTCCACTTAACCAACTAATTAGGCTTTTTTATCCTCATGAGCCAACTTTACTTGGCTTACAACATGGTCAACCACACTGGGCTTAATACATTATGGGTCAACTTTCATGGGCTTACAACATGGCTAGCTACATGGGGTTTTTTCCTCTTTTTAGGCTAACTTCACCAGGCTTACAACATGGCCAGTTACATTAGGCTTTTTCCTTTCTATGGGCCAACTTCATTAGGCTTCTGACATGGCCAACTACATTAGGCTTTTCTTATCTATGAGCAAATTTCACTAAGCTTGCAACATGGCCAACTAATTTGGACTATCTAATTGGAGAAAGAATGATATGACTTGAGATAACATTTGTTGGGGAAGATTATATTCCTTTAGACGCCACTAGGGAATGCTTCATTATCAAGCAAATCCTATAATGCATTATGAATGCACATGCATGATTCCTATTTCATTTTAATATGCTATCATAAGATAGAATCTTAATGTCATTTGTGATCTGTGCTCCTTCAACGAAACATTTCCCATGACAATTTTTCTTCCATTCATCACCTTTTCAATCCATTCAAATTTCTTATGGCTTCCATTACCATCCCTCATTATCTTCCCTTCTCATACTTTATTCTCATATAAAGAACTTTGGAATGAAATCTTTTCAACTAGGATAATCTCAAACCTTGAGTTACAGAATTTGGAATAGATACCAATTTCTCTATAGAATATTTTTCTTTATTAAAATTTCAAGGCATCCTATATTCAGTCCTCATCAGTTTATTGATCATTATTAAATAGATTAACAAATAATGACGAAACATAAGGGTAGGCCAAGAAGAAGAATTTAATATGAATATATTTCAAACATTGAAAATATCAACAGTTTATATAAAAAGAATCAATGAATATTCGATAATGAAGTTCAATAGGCAAGCATTTTAGCTATTATGATCCTCTATTTTTAGAGAATGAATTTGGTTAAACTCTTTGTGATACCATATGATAAACCACCTTATATAGATTCAACATATCTTTTGAAAACTCTTTTAGGCTATGCTATGTCCTTTTTCAGCTGAAGACGTCATCCTACACAAGAGTAAATAATTTCTCAGAGTGATATGAATGCAGTAAGATTTGGCATTTAGTACAGAATCTTGCAAACCCAATAATCTTTGGCATTTGCCATCACATAAACCCAATAACCTTAGGCATCTGTAATCAGGCCATCCCTTCGAACATAATACTTTTTCACTACGTTAGGTAACTCATCCTTGTCCATTTTGGCTAAGATTAATGCTCTTATGAAAGAAGCTCTTTTCACCATATATGGCCCTCATAATTTAGGGTTTACTTGCCTCAGACATCTTTTTAAATTAAAAAAACTTTCTTAAGCACAAGCTTACCTTCATGAAATTGTTGAGGATGAACTTTCTTATAATGTGCGCTTATTATTCTCTTTTGATGCATCAGCCCATGACAAATAGCCTTCAACTTTTTCCTCATAATTTCAGTTGTTCATATTCAGATTGGACCCACTCAGCCTCTTCTAATTCTGTTTCCATCAAGACCCATAGTGATAGAATTTTAACCTTTATTGGTAGCACTATTTCCATACCATAGGCTAAGGGAAACAAGGTAGCTCTTGTGAAAGCATGAATTGATGTTCGATAGGCATGCAAAGCAAAATGCAACTTCTTAAGCCAATCTTTATATGTCTTGGTTATCTTTAATGCAATTTTCTTTATGTTTTTTTTTGGCTATTTCAACACCCCATTCATTTTCAAGTAGTATGTTCTCGAATTATGATGCTTGATCTTAAATTGTGCACGCACTTTGTGCATTATTTTGTTTTCAAATTTGAAACATTATTAGTGATGATTCTTTTTGGAATTCCATGTTGAGATCAGATTTCTCTTTTGATGAATTGTATACCACTAACTTAGTTACATTTGCACAAGAACCAATTTCCACCAATTTGGTGGAATAATCTATTGCCACTAGAATGAAACAATGCCTATTTGAGGCTTTAGGTGCAATAAGACATATCATATCCATGCCCTACATTAAAAAAGGTCATAGAGATGTCATCACATGCAACTATGATAGAGGTCCATTAATCTTGTTTGAATATATCTAACATTTGTGATTAGCTATCATACTTAATATAATCACCCTCTATGGCCATCCAATAATATCCCAATCCTATAATCTGTTTAGCCAGCGTGTGTTTATTAGCATGCGTTTGACATATCCTTTCATGAACTTCTTACATTATCCTTTTAGCTTCGATGGCATCCATACATCTCAAAAGCACTTGATCACTACTTCTTTTATATAGGACTTCACCATCAAGGATGAAATTCATAGCCATTCTTTGAATAGTTCTACAGTTATTTTTGGTAGCATACTCTAGATGATATTGATCCTTACGTACAGCAAAATGTCATGATATCACGACTGACTATCCTTTTCCACCTTATTATGGCAATAAGTAGGGATATCATAACTACTTATCTGTATCAGCATTACTTCAACCCTATCACTTATTATTATCATGGTGGACAAAGTAGCCAAAGCATTAGTAATCTGATTCTCCTTCTTGGGTAAGTGTTGGAAACTTATCTTTATAAACACTTTAATCGGTTTGAAAACCAACTTCTTATTCAACACCAACTTCCCATCATGTGTTTCTTATTCACCTCTTAATTGATAGATTACTAGAGCTGAATCTCTATACACTTGTAAAAATTTCACGTTTTGTTTAATGGTAGCTTGTAAACCTATAACACATGCCCCCTACTCAGCTATGTTGCTCGTGTAATCAAAATTCAATATTACAATGAGTGGATAATGGTCTCCACTTCAATATCACTCCTACCTATACCCCATGGCATTAGTAGTGCCATCAAAGTACCCTTCCATGTTTTATCTTTAGATGACATCTCTTCCTCTTGAGATACATACACCAAATCCTTATTAGGAAAGTCAAAGTTTAATGGCTTGTAATCCTCAACAACCTAATTTACCAACAAGTCATCTATGGCATTACCCTTTATCACCTTCTGATTCATGTACAATATGTCAAAGTCTAAAAGCAACACCTGCCATCTCGCAATCTTTCCTAAAAGAGTCAGACCTTCAGATATGTCTTAATCAAATCTAGTTTTGCTATCAACAGGATAGTGTGATAGAGCATATACTACCAAAACCATCATGCAGTCTAAGCTGAGGTGCAACATATCTTGTCCACCAAAAAGTAATTAACCTTAGAGTCTGTGAACATTTTGGTGAGGTAATATATCACCTATTTTTTTCTTTCCCATTTTATCATGTTGTCCTAATATGCAACCTATAAACCTTTCAAATACTAATAAGTGCAAGATCAAACGTTAATCCTAGCACTAATGGTACCAATATAAGCAAATTGGAAAGATAATACTTGATTTTTTCAAACACTTCTTGGCATTCATCATTCTATTCACCAAGATCTTGTTTCCAAAAAAGTTAGAATATTAGGTCGTACTTATCATAAGCTAATATATGAATTTATCAAAATAATTCAATCTGCCAAAAAACTTCACACCTCCTTTTGTGTACGAGGTGGTGGCTAATTTGAATGGCTTTAACATTTGTAGGATCCATTTTGACTCATTTTTCAATGACAACAAAGCCTGAAAATTTTCCTGAGGTAACGTTAAATGTACATTGAGTTAAATTGAACTTAAGTTGCAACTTTCTTATCCTTTTAAACAACTACTTAAGTTTCCAACATGTTTATTTTCTTTAGTGGATTTGGCAATCATATCATCCACATATATTTCTATATTTTTATGCATCATGTTATGGAACAGAGTAGCCATGGCTCTTTGATACATTGCCTTAGCATTCTTTAAATTGAATGCCATCACGTTATAGCAAGGTACCCTAGTCACAAATATAGTTTTTGCTATATCCTCTGGCACCATCTTAATTTGGTTATAACTAGAAAATCATCCATGAAAGAAAACAAATAATTCTTTGCTGTATCATTGACCAATGTATCTATATAGGATAAAAGAAAATTATCTTTTGGTCTTGCATTGTTCAAGTCTCAATAATCAACGCATATACATACTTTTCCATCCTTCTTTTAGACAAGAACAATGTTAGCCACACATTTAGGATACTTAGCCATTTCTAGAAACCCAGCATCTATTTGCTTTTTCATTTTTTCTTTTATCTTTAAAAGCATCTTGGGCGTTATTCTCTTTAGCTTTTGTTTCATTAGCTTATAACCTGGTTTTAATGGATACCTATGCAGTACTATATCTATGTCCAATCCTAACATGTCCTAGTATGACAAAGCAAATACATCCTCAAACTCCTTTAGAAAGGAAATCAATACTTTTTGTGTGGATGAGGATATCATGGTTCCTATCTTAACCTTTTTCTTGCACTTATCGGTCCCTAAATTCACCATCTCCATAGATTTCTTATGAGGCATGATTTGTCTCTCCTCTTGCTCAAACAGTCTTACTAAATTCGAGGGCAAGACATAATCCTTAAAGTTTGCTCCATAGAATCTATCTCACTTGCATGAAATAATTTATCAAAATCAACCTCCAAAGGGTCAACCTACCTTTTCAGGTCTCTTATGTTAACATACTTAAGAAGACTTAAGCATTGAAGCTATAGGGGTGCATATATCAAGATATTATTTTATTAAAATATCTAAAGCAATCAAGATAGCAAGCTATAAGGGTGCATATATCAAGATATTATTTTATTAAAATATCTAAAGCAATCAAAATAGCAAGAATATAAACATTTATAAACAAGAGAGACATAAAAAGGGATATAAAAATGCATCATGCTTGTTATTTATTTAACAATGTCTAATAAGCCAATCCTAAATAAAAAACCTTTAAATATTGTTGAACACCAACATTTAGGGTGTAGTTCTTAATATTTCTCAAAATAGGGCATACAAGTTATAGAGATCTTGGTATTATTCCAAATTTGATGATCGCAATCTAAAAGAAAATTAAGCACCAAAAATACCCATTCGGCTATCAATGGAAACACTAAAGCTCTCAAGAGTTTTTTTCTAATATCAATAGGATTTTTCCATGTAGCTTTCTTTATCTGGATTTAGATGACCCCAAAATGAAAAATATCCTAAAAAGAAGCAAAAGTCTTTCTAAGCATTGAGATATTAGTAGGTTGCTTATTCAATTGCTCTACAAAGTTATATTCATTACGCTTAATAAACTTCAAGAACGCTTTAGCTTTTTGTTCAGTAACTGGCTTCTTTAGTTGCTTTGATGTAATTTCTATTACCACCTCTGGATCATTATTATTCATTTTATCAGCAACTAACTTTCCCTTCACGATAACTAGTTAGCATAACATTTTTCACTCATAGTTAGGTCACTAATTTCTATCACAGCATTAATCTATGGACTTAGCTCTCTTGCTATCACAACCTCAAAACCATAATTCCATGAAACTGCTTTGCTATGCTTATATGAGAAAGGTGTAGAGACCCTAATAATTACTTATGGAGTAGATGCCACTGTCGCAGCACTAATTACAGACTCCTTATAGTAAATAACCTTGGTCTATAATTGTTGCAAACCTTTTACAAGACATATTTATAGATTCAACTATCGGTTCATGCATGTCCTTATAAAATTTTATTACTTTTTTGTCCATCAATCCCTGAACAATAATTCTAAAACTATCACATAACTCCAAATCATGTTTAACTGTATTGTAACTTTTCGATTTTCCCATTAAAGCTTTTAGTCTTAAAATTATCTTAGCTTTCACTAATATTTCCTAAACTTTCTTCGTCGAAGTCTTTACCTTATCTACCCATCCTTTAACCTTAGAAGATTCTTCCACCATCACCTTGTTCATGTTAGGTTTAGCATGATTCGGCAATAGATTATCAACAACACTCTAATCTAGTATTGTTTCAAACTATAACTTACTAGCCTCAATCAAGCCTTAATCCATTTTTTAAACATCAAATGGTTTCCTATGGAATACCTAGCGCACTTTCATGATACTACATTTGGCATGGCATCATATCACTTAGGGTTATTCAAGGTGTTTTAGGCATTTTGAGTATTATTTTATGGGTAAGAAAATGTCAAGTCGTAAGTAGTAGAGAATACTAGTTGAAGAGTGAATAGGTAAAAATCGGTACTAGGTCCAAGTAAGTACGGGTTATATGGCATAGAGTTCATGGGTACATAGTTTTCATAGCTACTAGCCTTAGCTTTTCCCTTTTTTTTCTTTCCTAAGGCTAATCTTTTATTTCCTAAATACTCTTCGATTGATAAATTACCATTTTTTAATAACTCTCAATCACTTCTCCAGGCAGTACCATGTTAGCAAAATTCATAATCGCATTTCCATCCAGCCTTTCATAA
Source organism: Adansonia rubrostipa (assembly GCA_038381775.1). Taxonomy (NCBI): domain Eukaryota; kingdom Viridiplantae; phylum Streptophyta; class Magnoliopsida; order Malvales; family Malvaceae; genus Adansonia; species Adansonia rubrostipa. Next base: position 3,218 of record JBBYHM010286690.1, on the reverse strand, counting down.
AATAGAGCTGCAACGTGTTAATAAAAGTGATGGCCATCTCTTTTTTTATTAAAAGAGGATACAACTGTGCAGTCTCATCCTTTCACCGGTAAGCGTACTGCTTAAAAAGTGTCATTCGACTTTTTCTTCAGGTATTGTAATGACAAACTATCTAGTGCTAATCAATTACATGCTTGCATTAGTGTAAGAAAGCTCAAGCTAAATCCAACCAAGTTTGAATCTTCGCCTTATCTAACCCAATATTGAGGGAAGTTTTAGGCCAATAAATAAATAATCTGATTACAAAATTTATAATTAAATTATAAAAACAATAGCAAAAATAAAAGAATTATATTAAGCAAAGACTCCCTTAATAGGATCTTTTTGCATGGTTTTTGATTAATCTTTATAATCAAGAATTTAAAGAAACACTTAAGATTTACCATACCTTAGCCTAGAGATGTTAACATAAAAGGCTATTAGAGGAGAGAAAAAGTGGCACAATCAACAAGATACCTAGGGTTAGGGATAACAAACATGGTTTTATAAACCTAAGGTAAATGTTACCAAATTTAGGCTCTTTTATAGTTTGATTCCTATACCACTTGAACTAGTACAAATTGGGCTTAAGTAACTTTTACTTGTATTATGTATATAAGTTCAATCTTATTGTAATTTCTACTAATCACCTTTATGTGTAACCCATTAGGCCTCTATCATGTTGGCAATAAATATAATTACCTAATTAAGAATATTTATATTTATAGACCAAGACTGACATCTAGCAATGCATCATGACCACTCAACATGTAAGGATTGTCAATATAGTTTTGACAAGCCCTTCAGTATACAGTATCTTAGTATAATTCAATCTTTTCATCATATATCTACCAAATAGCAAGAGCATGGTTCAGTATCTACTCTTAACCCTTTTCCATATTATTATGTAACCCTTATGTGTTAACTCCATAATCAGTATTGTCTTGCCCAAGGACTTTTAGTTAAATATAAGCCTGGTACATACGAGATATGGCCCTTTAATCACTTAAGGTGATGAATCCTCTTTGGACCACTCATCCACCTCCAATATTCTTTAGTCATACCTAAAACTACCCTATCATAAGCATGCATCGATTGTAGACATGTTCATGATGATATCTAAGTTTGAAACTCCATAAACAAGATAACTTGGTGTCACAAGTCTAAGGATCACTTACACTACTAATACATGATAGTATTTCCATAGACATTTGAATGAAATACTAAATGAACTTTTAAAGCATTCTTTATGTTCAAATAACTTGTTCTACTTAACAGGCATCCATATGCTATCCCTAGGTATATCTATACTTAATATGAGATCAATTACATGTATCACATATGTGAAGGCTTAACATATGCCAGTCCTTGTGCATTGTCAATGCCTTTTCTTGATAATACAATGACCAAGAACATTTTTAGAAATGCAATATTGATGCATAAAGATCCTATAATTGCAACTCATTACAATTCCTTCGCAAGCACAATGAGTTCCATGGGTTTTATCTACATAAGATATTTCAAATAACATCTAATGGATAAAGAAATACCTTCTTAACATTAATAAAATTTAATGTTTGTTTACCTAAATATTACTAAATGCTAATGCCATACAAGATACAAAGATTGGCTTGCAGCACTTACACTAACAATTTGTTAGTAGTACTATCATAACATGCTAAATACGAATTCGGTCGCTAAACACAAAATGTGGGAGTCACCACTAATTTTTTTAAAAGTGTGATTAGGTCATCTATATGAATCTATTCTTTTTAAGGTTATCCTTAGCTTAATTAAGACACTATAAAAAGAATAGGTTCTGGTCTACATTCAAAACTAGATTTAGAAGTTTGGTAACATTTAGGGAAGCATCAACACCCCTATAACACATTTCAAAAAAATAATACCTAGTTAGCCTTATATTATACTAAAGGTCTATGGTGTAAAAGGTTTTGGTTTATTAATCAACAATTTAATATTGAAAATATTTTCAAAGGAATTGTCCATCATGCTGGTGGGGTTCTCAAGAAAAATTTTCTCACCTTAAGAGCATTTAAGGAAATTCATTTGCTTTTTTAATTTGACTCCATCACCGGATTTATTTTAATGTTTTACGTAAAAGTAGAAAAAATATCTAAATTTTATCTTAGACCTCTAGTTTATTTATTTTAAAAAAATTAAATATTGGAAATATTTTTGAGGAATTCTCCACATGCTGGTAAAATTTCGAGAAATATCTCCTTACCTTAAGAGTATTCAAAGGAATTCATTTGCTACTTTGAAGAGGCTACATAGTTGGATTCATTGTAATATTTTATGTAGAGAAGTAAAATATTTAAATCTTTATTCCTACTTGATGAATCATTTATCATGAGTTATTAAAAATAAACCAAGATCTTTAAGATTGAAAATTATAGACTAATCTCTTCACCGTACTAGTGAAATTTAGGTAAAATTTTCTCACTTAGGAAATTCTTAAAAGTCAACCATTTGTGACTCGTTCAAATTCCATCACTAGAAAGATCTCAATTAATTTTTAATTAAATAATCTATTTCTAAAATATAAACAAATTATTATATAAGATTTATTAAGATTTGTTATTATAAAATATACATGTACTTATTAAAATTTAATTTTAACTAACTAAATGAAACAAGGACATAAGTAATAAACATAAAAAAAATAATAATAATAATAATAAACCACTAAAATGAAAATAAAGTAATAAATATTTTAATAAAGATAAACATTCTAAAAAAGAACTTTAAAATGAAATGAAGAAGTAATAATAAAAAAACAAAAAAGAAAAAGTAAAAAAGAAACTATTAAAACATATGGGTTGGGACCATTGTAGTCAATATCGTATCGGTACTGGCTGTACCGGTCGGTATGTACTGGTTTCGACATATAACGGTACCGACGATAGTTGGTTTCGTTTTGGTCTTGGTTTCAGTCTGTACCGACCATACCGGTAGGTACCAGCCTGTTTTGGTGGTACCGGCCGAAAATAGTTATACCAGTCAGTACATATTATAAGCTTGTAAAAAAAAGTTAAACCAACATTGATCTTATATCTGATAAATATATATATAATTACTCATAAATTTGATGAATCTTAGACGTAATTACTCATAAATTTAATGATTATTAAAAAATTTTAACTTTACTACTTAACTGATATTGATTTTTTTATATTTGA
>JBBYHM010286471.1:0-27725 GCA_038381775.1 Adansonia rubrostipa | reverse complement strand
ATTTTAAATTAAAATAATATATATTTTATTTAAATTTAATTATAAAATATATAAATATTAATAAAAAATATATCTTTTATATGATAAACAGTAATTCTGGCTTAAATAAGTAAATTTGGATACATTAAATAAGAGCTTAGGCTTGCGATTTTAAAAATTTAGGCTGCAGCTCGGCCCAACCCATGAGCTGATTTAATCATATATAAAATATTAAATTTTTAATACTTAATTAAGTTATATATGTTATTAATATTTAATATTTAATATTTAAGTTATTTTTTATATAGTATTATCTATTATGACTTTCATATTTTTTAATTTATCTTATTATTTTGTTATATTATTATAAGATTCTAATTACTATTACTTAAAATAATAATAATAATAATATTCAAAGAAGAATTTAAAATTTTACTACTAACATACATAAACTCTCAATATTTAATAAGTTTAACAAATAAAATTAAAGAAAATGTAATAAACGGATGATATACTTTATTAACAATATTTTTTAAAGCTCATGATATGATTTAGTTTTTGATAAATTAATATTTTATTATATATAGACCTATTTAACGGTTAGGTTACCCACTCAGTCCAATTGGATCTAGCCCAACTTCTCATATTTTTATACCAGACTAGCCTGACCGACTCGAAATAGTGATTTTAAATTAATATATTTTATTTAAATTTAATTATAATATATATAATATTAATAAAAACTATTCTTTAATATGATAAACAGTAATTTCGACTTTAATAGACAGGTCTGGGCACGCTAAATAAGGATCTGAGATTGAGACTTTAAAAAAAATTTAAACCACGACCAAGCCTAACCCATGAGCAAGTTTAATCATATTTAAAATATAAATTACGTTTTTAATATTTAATTAAATCATTAAAAGAATATTAAAATAAATTTTATTATTAAAGTTTTTTATTTATAAAAAGTTATTTAATTATAATTTCTTCATATTTATTTTTAGTATTAAATTCAGGTTTGGGTCTGGTCGAGCTCGGGTTCGGGTCATTTCGGATTCGGGCTATTTCGGGTTCGGGTCATTCGGGTTCGAACCATTGACTTTTTGATCAAATCGGATTCAGTTCAGGTTCGAATTCTGATTTTTTCGAATAAATTTTTGAGTTCGGATTTATTTTACCACCTCTAATTATTAGGTTGAAAAATGAAAAATGGTTTGGAATTTTGGTTCGGTTTTGTAGAACTGGGTTTCCCTTCATGTTTAGGGAAAAGTGTTATTGTTAGTAACAGGAAAAAAAAACCTAAACAATTCCAATCGAATTTTAAATATACGTTTCAACGGAATTAAAAAAAATTGGAGTAGGCAACAAAAAGTTTAGCTTCGTTTGCACAATTATTGATAAAGTTTCTATAATTTTTTATGGTCAAAAGTAATGATTGTTCCTTTTCAAATGTAAATGTTGAATTTATCCGGTCTTTATTTTCTCCTAGATATTTCTCGCCAAATTTGTACCATGTTTGATTCATGCCTATTTGCCTCTAGAGTTTTTCGAGCTTCTTCTACTCAGCTCAGATTTTGCTTCTGATATTTTTGGTTTCTTTATTTTCAGGTTACATTTTGTCTACATTTTGATTTGGCATTTGATTCTTTGGGTTAAGCATTTGATTTTTTTTTTCTTTATTTAATTTTGTTTTTTAACCTTACATCTTGCTTCTAGTCTTTCTCAGTTTGATTCTTTTCTGATTACGTTTCCTCTATATTCTGGTTTATCATTTGATATTAAGCTGGGTTTATCGTTTGGTTGTTTTTTTAGTTATTTTCTGTAATTTCTGTCCTCTTCTTTGCCTTTTATTTGTTTTTGATGATTTTTTATTAAGTTTTTTATACATATTTTTTTCTTTTTATTATTTAAAAAGATATTTTGTTAAGGTTGATTAATAATTTTTAATATTTTAATATTTGCATTTGATTTATGTTTCGTTTAAACAGAAGTGACTAATGATTATTTTTACTATTATTTGAAACAAGGTTTATTTGCTTTGTTTCTTGAATCAGATTTTGCTGATACAAATCTTCAGTTAAATTGAAGTAATTCATTTTAGATTTTTTTTTTCATTTTAGAGTTTTAAATATATGTTAATATATCAAAATTGTGTTACTTTTGAGTGTGCTTTTGGTGACCTTTTGTATAGTTTTCTTTTTTGTTTGTTATTAATGTTGATGATTAGTGCTGACTTTAAGGGATGTAAATCAAAATAGAGCTAGGAGATTAGAAAGTATATGAATGAACAAATTTCAAACACGAACTGATCCCAGAATATTTGCAAATAATGAATTAAATGTGGATCAAAGAAATTATACTGCAAATCAAAATGAAAGAGTTCCTGTTGTTAACAATGTTAGTCAAGTCATAGTAGTAGTGAGTAATGAACAAGCAATGATTAATAGAATGAGAAGACTGAATGTAATGAAGGTTATAGGAGGGTGAATAGAAGAGAACATTGTCTATTTGTTATTTCTTTAGAGAAATATAAGACAAATCAAATTGTTGAAGATAATAAATGTACATATGTTCACCAAAATGCTTCAAATCAGCCTTATATAACGGTACATTATATTGCTAGCATAAATGGAGAATTACAAACTATATCCATTCAAAACTTCAGATGTCTTGTGTCTGAAACTTCTTTGATCCGTGGGGCAAAGAAAAGGAAATTTCAATCTAGCTTTGAAGCTTCAGGGAGTAGTAGTCATTCAGTTAATAAGTTAGATAATATGGCAAGTTCATCTAATTTTCAAATTGAAGCTGAACCACTCAACAGTGGTCTAACATAGATTTTTTTCTATAGAAAACAATGGTTAATATTTCTATAATCTTGATTTTCATACTTCATAATTGTTTTTACTTAGTTTAAGGAAATTATGAAACTGTTATTAAATTAATAATAATCATATATTTAGAAGGTAATGATGAGACTATAGAGATTGATTCTGAACACAAAGAAGATTCGAATGAACGACAAAAGAGGAAAACAGCAAGTGGGCTCTTAAGTGACTATTATTAATTAGTTCACTTATATATGCATATATTATTGATATTTTTAGTCAAACTTTTACTCTGGTTTTTATTTTATTGGCGAAATATTTAGGAACTTGCTACTCATCTTTGAATTTTGGCGGACCTAATTACATTTGTCTTTTTTGTGGAGCTTTGATGTGGTATTAAGAGAGGACAGATCCATCAAAACAAACTAATAATCCAACATTTTCTTTGTGTTGCCATTGGGTTTAGTTAAATTACCTTCTTTTAATCCCACACCAGAATTTTTAGACAACTTTATAAAAAGGGTCATCGAGCAACTAAATTTAGAGAGAATGTTAGAATTTACACCTCTATGTTGCAATTTACTTCTATTGGTGGTAAAATCAACAATCCGTCAATAATAGGCCAGGTCCATATGTGTTTAAAATTATTGGCCAGAACTATCGTAGAATAGAATCATTGCTTCCTGTTGCTAGTTCTAGACTTGAGTTTGTTAGTATATATACGATACAGAAAATGAAACCTCAAATAGAATGGCAATCTTTCATGGAAACAATCAAGAGACAAACATTGACAGAAGTAGAGTGGAAGAATTGACTGCGATGCTTAATCAATACAATGAAATTGTCAAAATTTTTCGATCTGTGAGGGATAGATTTAAAGAATTAGATTATATTCCATTGAGACTTGGATTGATAGCAAGAAGGACTCATACCGACAAAAGATAGGTTCTTAGCATTGGATCTGAAGTGGTAGCATTAATTGCTGGAGTTGGCGATTATGATGGCAAAGGGATATTATAGTTGAACATAGAACTAAGGGGTTAAAAGGAATCAGTGAATTGCGTCCGCTTTTTATGGCAAGCAATATCCTTTATTATTTCCATATGCTGAAGATGGTTTTAGTACTGATATTGAATATGTGAGTTCACCCAAAAAGGAAAGGGGCAAACAAAAGACGATGGCCACGCGAGAGTACTTTGCTTAAATAATTCAACAGAGGTTTCCAGATTGTAATACTTTACTAAGAGGTGAAAGATTGTTCCAGCGGTTCATTGTTGATGCTTATTCTTGTGTTGAAGAGATAAGGTTGAAATACATCAAGGACAATAAAAAAGGTATGAGGTCTAATATTTACAAAGATGTTAGAAATGCTGTTAATAGCGGTGATCTTGAAGAAAATTCAGCTGGTTAAAGAATTATTCTTCCAGCAAGTTTCACAGGTAGTCCTTGGTATTTGTTTGAAAATTATCTAGATATAATAGCAATCTATCGTTTTTATGGATATCCAGATCTTTTCATCACTTTCACTTGCAATTCAACATGGCCTAAAATTCAACAAGCTTATCCTTAATTCATAGTTAGCATGCTGAAGACAAACTAAGCTTAATAACAAGAGTTTTCAAAATAAAGTTGCAGTATTTGATGGATGATCTCACTAAAAATAATCATTTTGGTCGAGTAATGGCATTTTCATTTTACAATACATAGTTTAAATTATATTTTTATAATAATTAGTGTAATCATTAGTATTATGAATATTATACTAAGTTTGATTTTACTTTTTTGAAATTGAAACAGTTATTTATAATGCTGAATTTCGAAAACGTGGACTGCCACGCGTCCATATTCTTCTCTGGCTTCACCCTGAAGATAAATGTATTGCTTCAAGCAATATTGATAGAATTATATCAGCTGAAATTCCGGATAGGATTTCTAATCCACTTGCATATCAAGTTGTCATAGATTTTATGGTTCATGGTCCATGTGGCATTGCAAATCCTGAAGCACCATGCATGATAAAAGATAAATGCTTAAAATATTTTCTAAAATAATTTCAGTCTGAAACTATAATTAATGAGGACGGATTTCGAGCATATAGAAGAAGAGAAATAACATCTTATCGTAATATATCGATATACGAATCTCAATATATCAGAGTTGATAACATTTCGAATCATCATAGGATTCTAATCGATCAGATGAATCGCTCATATGAATTTCTTATATCGAAATATAAGAGTGACTGAGTTAAAGAGTCGTCATTGATCTATTTTAGCTATAGGTGTGATTGATTATCTATTAAAATCATTTACTAAAAAATTTTGAAACTCTAAAAGAATGATTCTTTAATTTGTGTATACTAGAGATCCATAAAGTTGGGTTCAGGAGTTGATTACACCACCACAACTTAAGACTCAATCCCTCTCGTGAAGCCTAATATTTGGTACCAACTAATTATGTCATGCCCCAAACCAGGGCATAACAGACATCGCATATTTGCGAGATCTAATCTCATAAATATGCAAGGGGACCAACTAATAAAATTGAATTAATATATATATGTTTATAAAAATAAAAGAAACCGAGTTGTTTAAAAATGAATTCCATAAAATGAAATTTATAGGCATTAAAAATGTTTGAAATAAAAGTGCGAAACGATTAAGAGTCTATGAAATAATAGTCTCGAAAAGTTGTAGTTTTTTTTCGTATGAAAGTCTAGAAAATATATATTAAAATTTAAACGTCACTCCTTGATATTCTTACGTGTCGGTCCACACTCAGAACTTATAAAATTTAAAGAATATAATGCCTATAACTATTCAGTAAGCAACTGATATTCTTTTAATTAGGTTAAACCCTTGCGAAAACTATTAGGCCAAAATAATTATTTAAATTAAGAAATACAAAAATTTTGGGCAATTTTATATTTATAAATAACTTATTTCAGAATAATAGTATGACAAATATATTTAAACGAAATTCTTATGCTTAAGTTGTCTAACTGTCTCTTTTTGTAAGCTACAGACAAAAATCATTATTCTAAACCGGTGGTATGGTTCAAAATGAAAGCCACTATTCTTAATCAGTGGCATTGTTCAAAATGAAAACCACTATTCTAAATCAGTGACATGGTTCAATACAAAAGTCACTATTCTTAACTGATGGCACGGTTCAAAGCCAAGACCACTATTCTTAACCAGGAGCACAGTTCGAAATGAAAACCACTATTATAAACCAATGGCACGATTCAATACAAAAATCACTATTTTGGTGGCACGATTTGAAACTGGTTCCTAATCACAAAGTATATATTGACATGGCCAACAATTAACCCTCCTTGGCAAGGTTCAAGCATAGTATATCGGGAAAGCATCCAAAACAAAAAAATTAGATTACCCATACTGTAATACGTACATTTATTATATTTAGAAACAAACACATTTTATACACAAAACATTTCTCATGCACATATCTATATATTATCAAGTAAATTGTTTAACAAAATCATGGCAAAATTACAATTGCAAAAATATACCGATAAATAGCATAATATTTCCAAATCCAAATCTAAAACTATAAATTTCATGCTTAACCAAATTTACTAAAACATTGGACAAAATAGCATATTTTTGCATATATGATGTAAAAATATTAACGGCTGATTTTTCAAAAATAAATACTAAAGGAATATTAAGTTATTTACCTGATTCGTTAAACTGACACTTAGGTCACGATCTAATAACCTAAAGATTAAGAATATATATATATATATATATATCTAAAAATCAAAATTTAACAGAAATATAAATTTAACAGCGGACAACTTTTCGTTGGGCATTCGAAGACAATTGGGTAGTGTGGCAACCTTCTTAACAAATCGAAACTTTCTTAGTAATAAAATATTTAAAACTACGTAAAATTGAAAAACTAACAATTAAAATATAAAATCGGTATCAACTTAAACTTTATGAAAATCTAATTAACTCCTAAATAATTTTCATATTTTTGAAAATAAATATATAAACAAATAGAATTTCCTTAAAATTAAGTAAAATAAAGATAATTTTCATAAATATGTATTTAAATATATAAAAATTCACTAAAATTAATAAAATTGAGATTAACACTACTTTTAACTAAAAATATTTTATTTTGGCCAAAAAAGATTTAACAAAGTTAAAATTTATTTTTTTTTAAATTCTAGAATTTAACAATTTATGACCATTTAGCTTACTTGAAGCCATTATAAAATCAAATTCATACAAACATTGATGTCATTTAAAAACACAATTCAATAGTAAAGACATAATAATATAATGTAGAATTATTTAGGCAAAAACAGTTTCATATAACCTAAGTTTCAGGGGTCTAAATTTTGAAAATGATCACAACCAATTCAGAATTTTCTGAGTTTCTAGATTGGTAGATTTAATTAACCTATTTTGGGACTTTAGTTTTTTTTTACAAAAACTCATATAACCAAATTAATTATACCAATAGAAAATTCACATTTCGTACTATAAAATCCATCTAAGTTTTTGCTAGAAATGGTCAACATAAAATTGTTTTTTGGTGACCCAAAGTTGGCTAGTCGAAATAGTTAGAAAACCCAAATCAATAACCTTAAAAAAATCATAACTCCTAAAATACTTAAACCAAATGAAGTGCCACACATGCCATTTGAAAGATCTCAAAAAGACCTTTCTATAGGTACCCATTTTGTCACTAAAAAATCACTAAAAAGTCATAAAAAATTTTAAAATGTCAAAGTACTTCAAAACAAAAGCATGGGTTTTATGTAAATTGATCAAAAATATAAGAATTTCATAAAAATTAAGCAAAATTTTATCTAAATCCGTGTTTTCCATGATAGATTTGCCTTTCTTCTTCTTCCCTATGGTTAGACTCTGTTGAAGCCTTATTTGATAAAAAGTAGTGTAAACTTTGTAATCCTAATTTTTCTTTATTAGGCTAATAATTCTAGTAAATTAAAATGGGTTTTATTACAAAACTAAAATTAGGCTAAAACTAAGTGTATTCTCTATTTTTCCTTTTTTTTAATGGGCTTTACATCTTCCCCTTCTTAAAAGGAGTTTAGTCCTCTAAACTCATACCTTGGCTCTCAAAAAGTTGAGAAAACTTTTCTTTCATACTTTTTTTTAACTCCCAAGTTGTTTCCCATTTAGTGTGACTACTCCATTGCACTTTTACATAAGGAATTGTTCTTCTCCTCAACACTTGCTCTTTTCTACCCATAATATGTAATGCATACTCGTCATAATACAAATTTTCTTTGAGTCTCAAAGGAGCAAATTCTATCACATGACTTGGATTTGGAACATATTTTTCTCAACATGGAGACATAAAACACATCATGCACTTTGGATAATGCAGGTAGAAGTGCCAATCTGTAAGTTATATCTCCTATCTTATCAAGAGTTTCAAAAGGTCCCACATAACAAGGACTAAGTTTTCCATGAATTTCTAACCTCATCACTCTTTTCGTTGGAGAAATTTGTAAGAATACATGATCTCCAACCTTAAACTCCAGTTTTCTTCTCTTATTATCAATGTCACCAAATGCTCGGCCTTGAAAACTTTAGATGATCCGAAGGGCATAGCCCATTCGACTTAAAAATAAATGATGGTTGATTATGATCAAGCCTTTGAGCTATCCCTTGATTGAGATTTGGATTAGGCGTGATGATATGAAGGGGATAGGGACCGTCGGACGAGTCGCTCATCCAACTGGACCCAGATGGCCAACACAAAGTGGCATAAACTTGGAGTTGCCACCGATCATTTTAGGCTAGGCAAGATCGGATGCCTATTGAAAACAATATTAGGAGTTACGAAACTTTAAACATTAATTTCAAGATTTACAAAGTTTAGAGATTCATTGGTTAGGCTTGGGAGTTGGTTACACGCAGGGAAGGACTAGCATCCCCACGACGCCCGAAATCGGTACCTACTAACCATATCTTACTTTGGTCTTGGTTAAATTGGTTCCATTTGGTCTCTATTTAGATATAATCCTCTTTAATGCATGAAGTTTTAGAAAATGTAAATTCAGGGCTTTTTATTAAGGAAAAATAATCACTTGTGCACCTCAGAGATGTGAGGAACATAGGGATTTTTTTTATGAAAACGATGTCCGGATTGGATTTTAAAAATTAAAAGTTTCATATTAGGCACTGGAGAGACACCAACACAAAACATCGCTTCGTAAATTTCATTAGAAAATGAATTTTAAATATGAATGCACAATAACACTACAAAAGGAAATAAGTTAGTGAGGTGAAAAATAAGAAATATAATAATATCATAAACAAGCAAACACAAACAAAAGAATATAAAAAAAAAGGTGATTGAAATGTATCTTATAATTGTCTTCAATAACTGGGATGATAATTTTAGAGATCGGTTTGGATTTGGTGGTAATCTGAAAAATAAAGATGATTTTTATCAAAAAAGTTTGAGGCATCTGGAAGAGAGAAAATTTTAAGTTTTTGAGATAAAAGCAGGGTTAGAGTTTCCCCTCAGTGAGGTAGGGTTGGAGTATCTCCTAAAATAGAGTTATGGAAATAGTTAAGATTAAAGTGAAAATTTGAATTTTAATGAAAAAAGAGGATGGGAGTATCCCTTTTGAGTAGTGGGGTTGGAGTATCCCCAAAGTTAGGAAAACATTTAGGAACAAAGAGAAAATTTAAAATTTTTAATTAAAAATGGGGTTAGAGTATCCCTTTTGGAATACTAGAGTTAGAGTATCTCTACTAGCGAAAATTTTAATATGAAATCCTATTTTGCATATTTTAATCTTGATATGAGTTAAAAGGGGTTGATGTTGTGGGGGAATCAATCGGGCACATATTCGAGGTATCCGAACATCTAAATAAAAAGGGGTTCAAAAATTAGGTTGAAAATAAGGGATAACATCCTGTCATCTTTGTTTTCAGATTTTATTCGGGTGCATCTGAAGACTTCAAAGGGTAAATAATGTACCGTTGGAAAGGTAACTTGACAACACTTAATATAAAAATATTTCAAATATTTTAGAAAATCACTTTCTAGGTGGAATTAATTTTTGAAATTAGGTTTATCTCAGCACTGACAGCATGTACAATTAAAAGGGCATGATGGATTTTGAAAAATTATTCTAAGTCTGTCTGAGATTATTAGATCGTAGATAATACCTTTCCGAAAAAGGAATTTTGTGAACTTTTTGGGAAAAATATTTAGAAAATTTTTAAAAATCAATGGTCGGCCGTAATGGCCTCAAACAGAATGTTAGATGCTGGTTCTAGGGATTTCAGATACCAAAGGTTCGAAAAATCATAACTCTTTCATCTAGGATAATCCGAGGGCAAATATGGCATTGTTAGAAAGGTAATTTGATGCCCTTTAAAAGAAAAATATTAGAAAAATCAAAGGAAATATTTTGTGGTTCAAAAATGATTTTTTAAGTTCGGATTATAGTGCTACTAGAGCAAAAAAGAAGGGGGATTATTTGATATTTCGATTTTTTTGAAGATAGACTCGGGTCTAGGATGTCCAAACGTTTGCCATAGAAAATAACACAGGCTTCACAAGTTCATTCCATAATCCCAGAGTAGTTTGGGATGATGGAACAACTTATTGACCATGTCACCGAAAGGAACACGAGGCTTAAGATCAAAGATTAATACTAAAAAGGATTTCTTTTTTTTTTTTGAAAAATAAACTTATTTCACCATGAATCCAGAGCGAAATTGTTGATTTGCCCTAAGATTGGGAGTCCAATTTGATGAAAACATTAAGTCCATGCTATTCTTCACCTATTGAATGTAACATGAACTTAACTTGGGGATGTTTCCAAAATTAGTTTGTAAGAAACAAACAAGCATTCTAATGGAGATATCATGAACAAAATACAGCACATACAAAGATAAACATGGATTAAACATGAAAACATGCAAGGATAATTATTTTAACATGAAAATGTGTGACACAAATGCAAGAAGATGACAATTAAGGTGCATGGAGATGATATAAACATGTTTGAGCAAGGGGATGGATGTTGGAGTTGTCAAGATAGGATTTTTATTTCATGAGACTCCTTAAAACACGAGAATGTTTGAACATACCTAAGACATGTCAAGGTGACCACTTAAATATGTAATGGATATGTTGATATGGAAGAAACATGGCACAAGATGCATGAACAGAGGCTGTGTAATGATGAAAATAAAGTATGGTGAGTTTATATATCCCACAACATCAAGGTGTCAAGAAGGTCATAAGGATTCTAAGACTAACACAACTAAGGCAATAAAGCTGCATGAGAGTATTAAGAGGGTCATGGCAACATGAAGGGCTCACTAAAATGAAATGGATGATCAAAACAAAAAATTTATGGAACAAAGTCAAAAACATACCAGCAAAAGCTTGAAGTTTTTTTTTTTTTTAAAGCAGTGACTTTAAGCTTAGTTTCTTCCTTTTTTTTGGTATTGTTTAGCAAGAAAAAGGTGAAAGAAAGGAGCTCTCTGGTAATGTGGTTGTTGATACAGTGTTTTAAGGATAAAAATATGTGAAAGGTTGAGTTTTTGAAGGTGTTCTAGTGGTAGTTTTAGGAAGCTATAGGAATTAAGGTTGGTTGAGGGTGAAAGGTAATGGAACAGTGTTTTAGTGAGTTATTGGAGCTGGAGTTGATGGAGGATTTGTGGGGATGGATAAAGAGTTTTCTACGATTGCTGGAGAGCTATTTTTTGATAGCTAAATGTTTTTTTTTAAAGATAGTTGGTAGTGTTTTTCATAGTTGAAAAGTCCCTATTTTAATCTAATGCTCAACCAATGCCTTTAGGAGACAAGGCAAGGGCATTTTTGATTTTTCTCTCCTGGACCAAGCAACATCTCCAGCTACTATGCTCAGCTGACTATCTTCTTATTGGTTTTATCATGCTGAGCAAGGAAGCAAAAAGGCTATGATAGCCTGCAACTGGAGGTATGCTTGCCACACCCTCTTACACCCATATATCTTATGAAAGTGACTTTTTCATTGATTGTTTGGGCTCCAAAAATTTGTTTGAATCTGTTAATGAACCCATAGTTAAGGTTTGATATGATTTATGATAATTCCTTGGTGTAAAAACATGTTAAAATTGAGTTTTTGAAGGCTAAAAAGTGGTTCGAACTAGGCAAAAATGCCTTGGTGTATCAGTACAAAACATGTTGTATCGATACACAAAATACTTTTTACTCTTGAGTATTGATACAATTAGCTATGTATTGATACTAAAAGCAAAAAATGTTTCCAGTCTTGAGACTTTGAGGCCTATATCGATACTCTATGGATTTGTATCGATACATTTTGCCAAAAATCACTACTTTAGCTATTGCCAAGGTTTGTATCGATACAACATGCCAGGTATCGATACCACACACCCTGGGTATCGATACCAGACCCTCTTGCATCGATAATAAATGTGAAAACTTAAGTTTTTTGCATTGTAAAGGCCTCGTATCAATGCTTGCACCCTAATATAACTTGTACATACCTATGGTCCTAATTTACCTCAACTTGGTTACAAACAATGGGAAATTGATTTGTGTATTTGTTTGAATGACCTTGGTGACACCATGAAAAGTGGCCCTTGATGCCTTGCTTTTATATTTTTCTTTAATATAGCCCATAGGCATTTCAAAACTTCCCCAAAAATTTTTTTTGCTTGGCGACACGGTGTTTGTCAGTCATCCCCAGCTTTAGTTTCTATTTTTGATCTTTTACCTAACTCTTAGGATGCCAGAAACTAGTTTGGACAAAATGAGGTGTCTATAATCAACATAACGTTTTTGTTAGCTTTGAGCTGCATGAAGATGTTTTTTAACCACTTGGACTTTTTTAATAGCCTATTGAACAAGATTTGGACCCAATAATTGTCTCTTGCCTACATCATCCTAACAAAGAGGGGATCTAGACTTCTTTCCATACAAAGCTTCATATGGAGCCATCCGAATACTGGATTGGTAACTATTATTATAAGCAAAATCTATTAAAGGCAAATAGCGATCCCATGAACTTCCAAAATCTAAAACACTAGCTCTCAACATGTCTTCCAAAATTTGGATAGCCTATTTAGATTGTCTATCTGTTTATGGATGGAAAGCAGTACTAAAGTTTAGTCGAGTGCCTAAAGCATTATGCAAACTCTCTAGAACTTTTGACACAAAATAAGAATCTTGATCAGACACTATAGACATTGGTACACCATAAAGTCTCACAAGTTGCTCAATATATAACTCTGACAACCTTTCCAATGACATACTTATACGAATGGCCAAGAAGTGTGTAGATTTTGTCGTTCTATTCATAATCACTCAAATACTGTCATTTTTCTTTAGTGTCCTAAGTAAACCTAATATGAAGTCCATCATGATTTGTTTCCACTTCCTTTAAGGAATTTGAAGAGGCTTTAACAATCCTATAGGTCTTTGATGTTTAGCCTCAACTTATTCACAAGTCAAAGACTTAGCTACAAATTGAGCAACCTCTCTCTTCTTATTATTCCACCAAAATGTGCTTTTTAAATCTCTATACATCTTAGTACCACAAGGATGGATCAT
The DNA here is from genome assembly GCA_038381775.1 of Adansonia rubrostipa. Classification (NCBI taxonomy): domain Eukaryota; kingdom Viridiplantae; phylum Streptophyta; class Magnoliopsida; order Malvales; family Malvaceae; genus Adansonia; species Adansonia rubrostipa. The sequence goes on along the minus strand of JBBYHM010286471.1, from coordinate 14,319 downwards.
ATAGTTCCTATAATGAGCTTCTTCCAAAATCCCTTTCTTTAAACCCAAATCATTTGAAACATAAATCCTAGTACAAACCGCAAGGAACCATCTTCATGAATTTAAAATTATGGTTTTGAACCAGGCTCTACTTCATGTCTGATTTTCTGAAGCTGAGGATCAACAGCTTGAGCATCTTTAATTCCCTGAATTAAGGTAGGCTGGACTCGTAAGTTAGTCAAATAAGCTCTAGAACTACGTACACATATTAATACCCATTTTTCTCAAGTCTTCCAAAATCTGTCTTCGAGAGATAATTATGGTAGCCAATTTTCCACCAGATTTTCTACTTAAAGCGTCTGCTATGTTATTCGCCTTACGTAACTAATAGTCAAGTCATAATACTTCAATAGTTCTAACCATTTTTTTTGCCTCATTTCAACTCCTTTTGGGTAAAGAGATATTTTGAACTCTTGTGAACTTTACAAATCTCATAAGAATCCCCACAAAGATAATGTCTCTAAATCTTCAATGCAAAGACTATTGCGACCAACTCCAAATCATGAGTAAGGTAATTTTCCTCATAGGGCTTTAACTATTTAGAAGCATATGCAATTACTTTATCATTCTACATAAGAACACACCTTAGTCCTTTCTTTAAAGCATCGCTATAGATGGTAAAACCTTTTCTACCAATAGGTAAAGTAAGGATATGAGCAGAAACTAATCTTCTTTTCAATTCTTCAAAACTTCTTTCACAATCATCTGACCAATCAAATCACACTCTCTTCTAAATTAATCTAGTCAAAGGTATAGCGATACGAGAGAAATCTTCCATAAAACGCCTATAGTATCTAGCTAAGCCCAAAAAGCTATGAATCTCAAAAACATTATTTGACCTTTTCCATTCTACTATCGCCTCAATCTTTTTTGGATCAATTGAAATCTCATTCTTTGACACTATATGCCTAAGAATAGCAACACTGAATAACCAAAACTCACATTTCTTTAACTTAGTAAACAACCGCTTTTGTCTTAGAGTCTCAAAAATGATTCTTAAATATTTTTCATGCTCCTCCAAGCTACTAGAATACATCAATATATCATCAATAAAAACAACCACAAATCTATCTAAGGTTTTCAAACCTTATTCAGTAAGTTCATAAAAACAAGTGGAGCATTTGCCAACCTAAATGGCACTGCCAGGAACTCGTAATGCCCATATCGAGTTCAAAAAGCAATTTTAGGTACATTTTTAGTTTTAACTTTTAATTGGTGGTAGCCAGATCAAAGATTAATCTTGGAAAACATTTGAGCACCATTCAACTGATCAAATAAGTCATTAGTACAAGGCAAAGGATATCTATTCTTAATAGTTACCTTGTTTAACTCACAGTAATCATTACACAGCCTCATACTTTCATCCTTCTTTTTCACAAATAACATTGATGCACCCCCTAGTGACACACTAAGTTTAATAAAGCCTTTATCAAATAGCTTTTGCAATTGCTCTTGCAACTCTTTAAATTCTACCAAAGCCATTCTATAAGGAGTATTAGAAATAGGACTAGTGCCTGAAAGCAAATCAATAGAGAAATCGATTTCCCGATTAGAAGGTAATCCGAAAAGATCATCATGAAAAATATCAAGAAAATCTCTCACATTATGAATATCCTTTAGTGTTTTTTTCGCAATTCTATTATCAACTATTGTCGCTAAATACCCTTTACAACCATTTCTCAGTAACCGATTAGCTTGCATCAAAAAAATAACCTGTAAAGGAACGTATGCACCACTACCATGGAAACTAAAAGGTACTTCCCCAGTGATTTCAAAATTTACCCTTCTTTTCTAAGAATTAACCTTAGCATGATGCGCAGAACCAATCCATCCCTAGAATCACATCAAAATTGCATAGACTCAAAACATTCAAGTTAGCTACCAATTTCCTATCCTCAATTCTTATCACACATATTTTACAAATTTGGTTAGACAAGAGTTGACCTTTAGTTGGTGTATCAACACAAAATTCATATTCTAAAGGGATACAATGTAAAACACACTTTTGAACAAAAGCAGATGAAATAAAAGAATGCAAAGCTCCAATATCAAACAGGACATGAGCATAAACAGAGGCAACTAGTAGGATGCCTGAAACAACACCATTAGATGCTTCAGAATCCTTCTGGGTGAGGGCAAACACACGAGCTTGAGTCCAAGGTCTTCTTTCTCTTTGTGATCTAGATAAAGGTGTTCGTGCAGTTTGAATAGCTAGATTAGGTTACATCTTTTGAACTACTGGTGGTTCAAAGGCTTGAAAGTTCTATAGCCGCTGTAGTAATTATGAATCTTGAGAATTTAAAGGGTAGTCAGCAATACGATGACCAAATTAGCCATATCTAAAACATGCTCTGTGACATTCTTCTAATCAGTAACTTAATGTCTTCCACCATACACTGAACATTTAAGCCTTTGTTGAGATGTCTTACCATGAGAAGACTAAAACCTTATGAAGAAAATTTACCCTTAGAGGCAAAAAAAGCTTGAGACCCTTTAGTAGCCTAAAATTTAGAAGGACCATGAAAAGCTCTCTTATTTTGAGAATCAAAGTTTCTACCCCTCTTCTTTGAAAGATCTCTCCTTGCTTCTCGAGTCTTCTTCCAAATTGAGTCTAAGGACTTCATTTTACCAACCACTTTCTTATAGCTAGTCAAATACATGGAGCAAGGCCTCTATGAATTGAGCATTTAGACCATTTTCAAAGCTTCTAGCTATGCTCTCATCATTAGAAACAAGAGAATGAGCAAACTTTGACAGTCAAGCAAACTTAACCTCATAGTCATATATTAAAAAACTTGTTTTCCAACTGTAGCAATTCACTTCTAACAAAATATTTCTATAAAGTGTAGTGCAAAAGTTGTCCCATATAAAGAATCTTAGATTGTTTCATGAGTGCAAACTATTCCTTTCCACCAATTATTAGCACTCTTTTGCAGCAAATTTAATCTTATCTTGATCTGAAGAACGCATTGCAGCAAAAACTTTCTCCATCTCCTTGATCCATAACTCTGCTTCATTAGGGTTTGTAGAACCTTCAAAGTATGAGGTGCTATATTCTTAAACTCACTCAGATTTTTTTCATTCCCCAAGATTATCAGCTTGTTGCATTGATGGCTGGTGTTGTCATTGATCCCTCGCTAGATTAATTACTTCACTGATCAAATTCAACACCCTATCATTGTTCCTAACCACTATTCCTTTTGCTACCTCCATTTGATTCCCAACATAGTCTTGAGCATTTGATGCAGCATTTACACCTCAATCCCCGTCTTGCTTTTAAGGATTTTAGTCCCTCTCATTATGAGAATTTTTAAAACCCATAGCTCTAGCAGTTGCCATAATCTTCGCAAGGTTGTATTCATTCATGCGACGATGAAGCATACTGATTCAATCAAAGTAAGAAACATTTTAAGATTAAAGAATTTTTTAATAAACAACCATAATAAAACAAAAGCCATAAATTAATAAAAGGAAACATTCCAACTTAAAATTCTACCCATTCACTCGTTGTGATAATATTAAATGTTTCATTATGATGATCGTCAAAATCTAAAATAAAAAAACCTAAGCTCTGATATTATTAAATCTGTCCTGTCCCAAATCAAAGTATAACAGACGCCGCACATCTGCTAGATCTAATCTTAAATAAATGCAAGGCAACCAACTAACAAAATGGAATTCAAATATATATATATATATATGTTTACAAAAATAAAGAAATTGAGTTGTTTAAAAATCGAATGCAATAAAATGAAATTTATAGGTATAACAAAATGCTTGAAATAGAGGTGTGAAATCTTTAACAGTTTATCAAATAATAGTCTTGAAAAGTTGTAGTTTTTTTTACACACGAAAGTCTAGAAGACATATACTAAAATTTAAATGTCACTCCCCGATATTCCTACGTGTTAGTCCAGACTCATAGCCTATAAATTATTAAAGAATATAATGAGTACGACTACTGAGTAAGCAATTGACATTCCTTTAATTGGGTTAGACACACTCAAAATCTATAAGGCCCAAATAATGGTTTGAATTAAAAATATAAAAATTTTGGGTAATCTTATATATATATATAACTTATTTCAAAATAATAATATGAAAAATATATTAAACAAAAGTCTTATGCTTAAGTCTTCGAAATATATAATCTAACTCTCTCTCTTTATAAGCTATAAACAAAAAACCACTATTCTAAACTGGTGCATGATTCAAAATGAAAATTACTATTCTTAGCTAGTGGTGTAGTTCGAAATGAAAACTACTATTCTTAGCCTGTGGCACGATTCAAAATGAAAACCACTGTTCCAATGGCACAATTCAATAACAAAAATCACTATTCTTAACCAATGGCATGGTTCAAAATGAAAACCACTGCTCTTAAGCCATGGCACCGTTCACAACGAAAACCATTATTCTACACTAGTAGCACAATTTAATACAAAAACTATTATTCTTAACCGGTGGCAAGGTTTGAAATCGATTGCTAATCACAAAGTACATGTCGACATGGCCGACAATTAACCCTCATTGGAAAGGTTCAAGCATAGTATATCGGGAGAGCATCCAAAATAGAAAAATTAGATTATCCATAATGTAATATATATATTTATTGTATTTAGAAACAACCATATTTTATACACAAGATATTTCTCATGCACATATCAATATATTATCAAGTAAACTGTTTAGCAAAATTGTAACAAAATTACAATTGAAAAAAAATATACAAATAAATAGAAGAATATTTCCAAATCCAAATCTAAAACTATAGATTTCATGCTTAACCCAATTACTAAAACATGGGACAAAATAACATATTTTTACATATATGATGTAAAAATATTAAGGGCTGAATATTCGAGAATAAATACTGAAGGAATGTTAAGTCACTTACTTGATTCGCTATACTAACACTTAAGTCAAAAATCACATAATTCTTCTAATAACCTAAAGATTAAGAATATATATATATATATATATATCTAAAAATCAAAATTTAACCAAACTATAAATTTCACAAAAGATGACTTTTCGTTGGCCATTTGGAGATATTTGGGTAGTGTGACAACCTTCCAAGCAAACTAAAACTTAGTTTTAAAATATTTAAAACTACGTAAAATTGCAAAACTAACAATTAAAACATAAAATTAATATCAACGTGAACTTTATGAAAATATAATTAACTCTGAAATAATTTTCATATTTTTGAAAATAAATATATAAACAAATAGAATTTTCTCAAAATCCAGTAAAATAAAGATAATTTCATAAATATGTATTTAAATATATAAAAATTCTTTAAAATCAGTAAAATTGAGATTAATACAATTTTTAACTAAAAATATTTTATTTTGGTTGAAAAAGATTTTACAAAAATTAAAATTGATTTTTTTCTAAATTCTAGAATTTAGCAATTTGTTATCATTTGGCTTACTTGAAGCTTTTATAAAACCAATTTTTTGCAAACATTGATGTTGTTTAAAAACACAATTCAATAGTAAAGACGTAATACTATAATGTGAAATTTTATTTCAGCAAAAACAAGTTCATATAACCTAAGTTTTGAGAGTCTAAACTTTGAAAATCATCATGAACAATTCATATTTTTAGGGTTCTCAGATTGACAGATTCAATTAGCCTATTTTGAGGCTTCAATTCTTTTCACATAGAACTCCTATAACCAAATTAATTATACCATTATAAAGTTCACATTTTGTTCTATGAAAACCATTTAAGTTTTGCTAGAAATGGTCAACAAAAATGGTTTTTTGATGACCGAAAATTGGTTGGTCGAAATAGTTAGATTTGTTATCATTTGGCTTACTTGAAGCTTTTATAAAACCAATTTTTTGCAAACATTGATGCTGTTTAAAAACACAATTCAATAGTAGAGATGTAATACTATAATATGAAATTTTATTTCAGCAAAAACAAGTTCATATAACCTAAGAGTCTAAACTTTGAAAATCATCATAAACAATTCATATTTTTAGGGTTCCCAGATTGACAGATTCAATTAGCCTATTTTAGGGCTTCAAGTCTTTTCACATAGAACTCCTATAACCAAATTAATTATACCATTATAAAGTTCACATTTCGTTCTATGAAATCCATTTAAGTTTTGCCAGAAATGGTCAACAAAAAATGGTTTTTTGATGACCGAAAATTGGTTGGTCGAAATAGTTAGAAAACTCAAATTAGTAACCTTAAAAAAATTGTAACACCTAAAATACTTAACCAAAGGAAGTGCCACACATGCCATTTGAAAGATCTCAAATAGACCTTTCTATGGGTACCCATAATGTCACTAAAAAGTTACCAAAAAATTGTCAAAATTTTTAAAATATCAAAATACTTCAAAATAAAAGAATGTGTTTTATGTAGATTGATAAAAAATATAAGAATTTCACAAAAATTAAGCAAAATTTTACCTAAATTCATATTTCCAAAATGGATTTGCCTTTCTTCTTCTTTTTCCCTAAGGTTAGACTCTCCTAAAGCCATATCTGAAAAAAAGTAGTGTAAACTTTGTAACCCTAATTTTTTTGTTAGACTAATAACTCTAGTAAATCAAAATGGGCTTTATTACAAAACTAAAATTGGAATAAAACTAAGTGTATTCTCTTTTTTTTTTTAGTGGGCTTTACAAATTACAGGTATCCGAATTTGTTTATCCATGGTTTCAATCATATATGTTCTATCATAGTCCCCTTTTTATTTATTCTATCAAAATCACACAAAATATCAACACAAAAATGTATTTTGAAATTTTTGTCAGGACTAGCTCAAATTTACAACAAATTTGGAGAAAAAAATCATTTATAAAGGAAAATTTTATAAAACATTGAACTTAAAAAAATTCATTTGTTGACTCCATTTTCAGTATTTTTTTGTCAATTTTGATTCCATTTAAAAGAAATCACGAAAATATCACATTAAGACTAAATTGAGGAAATCAAAAATTTGAAAACAATATTAAAAATCAACTTTATTTAATCCAACTTGGAAGCTTTAGTGTAAGACATTAAGGACCTTTTATAGGATACCCCTAGACTTGTTCACACACTAACATGACTCCTAAAATCAATTTTTTGGCATTTGAGTGTCTTGAAAATGTAGACATTAAAGACGGAAAGGACCAAAACATGGATAGATTTGACCTTTTAAGCTCTTCGAATTTATTCTAGATTATTTGTATCATATAAAATCACCAAACTATATTCTCTGATTGTTGACTCACAGTACTTCAACCTAGAAATATTCAAAAAAATGCCAAAAAAATCATTTTGGCTATCACATAAATTTTTATTTGACATTACTCCATCTCATAACATGTCTGACCAGCCTACCTTCCAACATTTCTTCTCGATTCATCTAGAATACCCATCAGACGACCCATACATACTTGGAAAGCCTATACATTGTAATTTTATCTAAAAATATGAGAAAATTCACAATAATGATTATCCTTATCAAAAAATAGTTCGTAATACTGATTAAGCACTGAAACAGAGCAGTACAAATAGCTCAAGTTGCATGATTTTGCTATATTTGTCTAATCATGAAATCAAATACTTCAATGGCTTATTACATAGCCAAACAATGAGGATTATAGGAAAAATATGCATAACAATTCTTGTAGCCTATAAACTAATCAAAGTATATCTTTTCCATAAAATACTATGCTGGACTGTAATAGTAGCTCTGATGCAACTTATGATTAGAAAGCCTTTTGTCATATTTTTAAAACACATTTTTGGAGGTACGAACATTCAGCAATAAGACCAAATAGACTCTACAAATGTCATATATAAGGAATTAACCAAGTTGCAATACCAAGACCTAGAATTATGTTTTTTAACATCAGCTATATACTTAAGAGTCATGCGAATGGCTTCACTTTTATTGTTTTTATTTATAATTATTTATTCATAGCAAGTGAATTACCCATCAATGCCACTCATTTGTGTGCTGTAACTAGCAGCCAAGTGACTCTAAACAACACAATGTAACACACTTAAACAACACCTAATGACTCACATTAAAACTTACCAAGTATAGGCTTGTCCATTTAAACACTTAAAAATATTTTTATTTTGCTCCATATCAGCTTTGATTAAAGCTATTTTATTTAATATCCATAAGTTACTCATTAAAGAGCTTATTAAACAACACCAAACCTTGATTCACCCATTGATTAAGTGAACCAAGGTTAGGCCTCGGGGGATCGTTTAAGAAGACAAGATTTTTACATAAGCTAAACATCCTAACATGCATTTAATCAAACATATAGAATACAAACTTATAATGCTACAATTAATTATCCACAAATCTTATTCTAACTGCAAAATTCACCTTAGCTGATTTGACATGCTTATTTAAACATAAATTCCCATCAAAATCTCATCGTTAAATAATCAAGCACAAGAAAACAAGCTTGGATTCAATTCAATCAACATGATTAACAATTAAAGCATGCTTTCATACAATTAAAGCATGCTCATCAATTGAAAAGTAAGCTTTAAATTCATTCAATTAAGAATAAATTCCAGCTTAACCGAGTCCAACTTCATTTAATTCATCTAAGTTTCACCAATTAAGCATTAATTGTGTAAAGCCCACTCAATCACATTAAGAATCCACCATGGTTGAACCTAGAGGACGCTACTCTAGCTTGATTAAATGGTTCACCTAATTTAAGAACCTATAATTCATTATTTGACACTAGATTCAAGTTCTATCTACTGAGGTTTTAGTTCAAATAAGCTCACACTAGATCAAATTAGCAAGATCATGCAAGACTGAATCAATTAAGCTCAAGATCAACCTGATCTAAGCTAGATGAATCAAGTTCTCTCTATTTCTTCTCATTCGAACACTATATTAAGCCAGAAAATCATAATTTTATCATCTAAACTTCAAGATTGCAGTTTAATATCATCAAAATCTAGCTCAATTAAATTTGAATCATCAAATTCCTAAGAATCTAGGTGGACCAAAACATAGGTCTAGAAGTTCCACCTTGTTTGAACCTAGGCTTAATTCTTCAAACATGATTTCAAGTTAAATTCAGCAATTAATCATGCGATCATGCTTAGACTAACATGAAATCAATTAAATCATAACTCAAATTAAGGTCAAAACATGAGATCATGATGAATCCAGTTGGTCGAATTCCATAGGTCATGGAATGAGCTTGGCCTAATATCAATAAATTATAGGAAAACATGGATTAATCATCAAATCATGAAATTGGAATGAAATTAAAGAGAAAAGTCAGAGATTATACCTACTCCAAGCTTGCTACCCTCCTAAAGAAGATGAGAGCTTGAGAGGAAAGAAAATTCTAGATTTTCTAAAATTTTTCAAGTGCTTAGAAGTTATGAAATCATAGCTAATCACCACTATTTATAGGTCTTTAAGTTGGCGATTTAAGCTTTAGTCACCCTTGGGTGATCTTAGCTTATTTTAAGGGAAATTATATTATTGCCATTAATGAAAGATGAGCAAAATTCACATATTAAACACATGTTGGAATCGGCCAAAGCTTGATTTTTGCAAATTTATGTATAATTTTGTATTCCATTCAATTCATCATGATTTATCTATATAAAAGTGCAATTGAATGTTCTATATTATAGCAAAAATATGTCCTGATGATTTTCTCCAAAAAATCTATAATTTTCTATCCTAGATCTCATGGATTAAACCTTCGAGAATTTTTGGCTTTCTAAATTCTGAAGATCCTTTCATGACCCGATCCTGATTACACTTTTTTTACCTAAAGTCCATATTCAATTTCATTTAGATGTTATCTATCTTCAAATTTGAGTTATATAACTCTTCCAATTTCAAAATTTAACTCTAGGCTAAAAAATTGACTTTTTGTAATTAACTTTGCCGAAAGTTGATTTTTATCATTGTATTGACTTTTGATTATGACTTTTAAAACAAGTCTCTTTGTCACTCAAATATCATCGATAACCACTATAATTCTCTCAAGAGATATATACCAATCAACTTTTCACATTCTCGAATTTTTAAGACCTAGGTCCTAAATTTCCAAATCCGACACTGACCTCCTAAATCAAACAATCAAGCTCAGGTGCCATATTATGTTAAACTAAGCTCATAGAACAAACTAAACCTCAATTGGACCATTTTATATCTATAGCTCATCCGAGAAACCCATATCTGAAAAATTTCACTTAACCCCTAAAATAAAAAAAATCAATTAGGAGCCTGGACAAAATAGAATGTCTGTACATCTAACTTAGATGTTGCAACCAAAAATGGAATCGAATTGGACAAGAGGTTTACTGTGCCTCATAATGTCAATTTAGTAGTAAAATATCAGGCTCATGTAAATGTTAAATTTTACAAAAAAAAAAAAGAAGAAAAGAAAATGCTAGAGTTATAAAGTACTTATTCAAGTACATAAGCAAACGACATGATAGACTAAAAGTTGTATCAGAAAATGCTCGCTTAACTGCTGATAACAATCAATCTATTGAAACCATGAACCAAAAAAATGAGCAACAAAGACTGCATGAGATTGATGACATTTAACAATATCTTTACGTAGATATTTATCAACTTATGAAACTTGCTGAAGGATATTTGGGTTTGAAATACATGACAGAGAACCTGCTGTTCAAAGGTTATTCGTTCATTTGCTAAATGAATAAACAATATACTTTTAAGGATCAAGGAAATTTGTCTAGGATTATGCAAAGACCTTAGATGGAGAAAACAATGTTCACTGAATGGCTGTACACCAATCAAATTAACGAAGAAGCAAGAAATTTGTTGTACGGTGACTTCCTAACAAAATGGGTTTAGAATAAAGCAAAAAAATGAATGGCGATGAAGGCAACAAGGAAACACAATCAGGCAGATTATTTACATCCATCCTGCATTAGGAGAATTGCATTTTTGAGGATGTCATTGAATATGGTAAAAGATATAAGGAATTATGAAGAAATAAAGACAGCAGAAAGGATATTGCATCCTACATTTCAAGCTGCCAGTTATGCATTAGGATTATTAGGAGATGATCGAGGATGGAATGAATCTTGAAATCAAGCTTCATAATGGCCATCCAGTTTAGAATTGTAGCAATTATTTGTTACAATTGTTATGTTTTGTTAGGTCAGAAATCTTATAGAACTGTTGGAAGATAACTGGAAGATAATGTTGATAACATTGGGTACAAATTGAAAATAGCTTTTGGATCTTTTGATTACTGCATTCTAGAAGACGATTTGAAGAATTATTTGCTTATTAATTTGGAGCAACAATTCAATAAAAACTGTAATTTGTTGTCTAATTTCAAGCTGCCAATGCCAAACCAAAAAGAAACGTACTTGGTAGCAGATAGACTCATTCAAGAGGAATTAAATTATAACATTTGTGAGCTTCAGTAAGAACTTCTGAACTTATTGTCCAATTTAAATGTACAACAAATTATGCTGTATCATTCTGTTAAAAAATATGTAGATTTGAATAAAGGAGAAATGTTTTTATTTATGGTCATGGAGGGACCAGAAAGACATATCTATGGAATACTATCATTTCAAGATCGAGATCATTTGGAAAAATTCTGCTAGATGTTGTGTCATATAGAATTGCATCGTTATTACTTCTTGGAGGCAAAACTACACACCTTAGATTTAAGATTCCATTGGATATAAATGGTTGCTTTACATGTCAGATTAAAAAGGGTACACAATTTGCTTGATTGATTCAAAAGACCAATTTCATAGTTTGGGATGAAGCTCCTATGGTACAAAAAAAAAATTGTTTCGAAGCCTTGACAAATCACCAAGAGATGTTTTGAGAAAAAACAATACTGAAATTATAGATAAACCTGTTGAAGGTAAAACAATATTTTTGGGAGGAGATTTCAAACTAATTTTGCCTGTTGTAGAATCTGAACCAAATTTGACATCATAAATGCCACAATAAATCAGTCATAAATTTGGCAACACTGCAAAGTATTCCATCTCAGTATTAACATAAGGTTGCAGAGGAGTAACTTAGATGATTACACCATATTTGAGATTGCTTAGTTTTCACAATGATTCTTGAATATAGATGGAAATGTTCTAACTGTGAAAATGACAATAAAAAAGAGCAACATGGATTACAATTCCTGATGATTTATTAGTCAGATAGACTAAAAAATTCCATACAGTAGATTTTATCAGTTGTATATGTTGATTTGAAACAAAATTTTTGGATCCACTTTACCATAAAGAGCCATTATGACTCTGTACAATGAAATTGTTGAGTCAATGAACTTTTACGTACTGGATTTAGTGCCAGGTATGAGTAAAACATATTTCAGCTGCGAGTACATCTCAAAGGCATCAAATTTGATGATTAATCGAGAATTGCTTTATCCAACTAAATTTTTCAATTCTTTCAATTTTCCTACTATTCCAAGTCTTAATTGACCCTCAAAATTGGTTGTGTCATTATATTTTTTGAGAAATATAGACCAATCTTCCAGATTATGCACTAGATTTTTTATTACTCAATTAGCTTCTAGCATTATAGAGGGTTGAAAATTTTGTCTGGTGTTAATGGTAATTGTAAAGTTTTTATCCTTGGAATTATTCTTACTGTTAAAGATCGTAAGTGGCCTCTTGTATTTGATATAAAGCAATTACCTGTTGAATTATGTTATGCTATGACAATAAATAAAAGTTAAGGACGAACGCTAGATGTTGTTGGTGTTTTCTCGCCAAAACCAGTATTTACACATGGCTAATTATATGTAGCTTTATCGAGAGTTACATCAAGAAATGGCTTGAAGATACTTATTCAAAATGAAGACAATGCATAAGCAACAGAAACAAAGGGCATTGTCTATAAAGAAATCTTTGATAATTTAGGTTCAATTCATGTTATTCTTTATGCTACATTGATGTTTTTATCGTTTTCTATATACCGATTCTTCTATCTTTACTTTAGTCTTATAAATATGACTTTTCAGTAATGCATTCGTATGTGATATAACTACTTTGAATTGTTTTACAGGTACTTCCCAATGATTCATCAATATTTGAATGAACTTAAACCTTACAAACCAGCAAAAATAGTAAAAGTTAGAATTGTATGACTTTGGTGTTGGACTTTATGTGGCCCACATGATAATAAATGGACCAAGATAATTAAATTAAATTATTAAGGTAAAATTATAAAGTAAATCCTATTCAATTTAACTACTTTAGTGATAAGAGTTTAACTCTAATTCAGTAACTAATTAGAATACAGATTCCTTGATGGTAGGATATAACTCTAATTAGTCTTTTAGTATAGGTCCCTAGTCTAGTCTATGAAATTACCTGTGCACCATCATAATGTAATTATCAAAAAAAAGGATATAGACTAGAAGGCTTATACGGGGTGTTTGTCTTTGTGTATCTGGAGCGAGTCTGGATTCTTGATCAACAATGGCTAAAGGTGCGTTTTATTTAAATCATTACATATGGTATCCGAGCTAGGCTTTCTAGCCTTTGTTCTTCAGATCATCCAGTGAGCTTCGTTAAAGATGAATTTTTTTATGCATATATTGTTTATGCAATTAAATAATTCGTATTAAGGATAAACGAGTTATAATAAATATAGTAAAATCATGAAATTGAATTTTTAACATTCTATAATTAATTTCATAATTTGTATTTATGCATCGAAATATATTTCATGAATATACTATGAATTTGTATGTATATTTTGTGTATTAAAATTTAATCACAAAATTCTTGATTAGTTCATGTAAAACTAAATTTGTTAGAGGGTTTTAATAGATTAATCATTTATTTATGTTACTAAACCCTAAGATTAAAGGAAATATGAATAAAACAAGAAAATTTTGTGGTATATTGAAACGGGACTAATATTGTTTTATAGAATTCAAGTAATCTTGAACGTTTGATGATGATTTTTGTGTTTTTGATCAAAATTGATACATGGGCCATGTAAATCTAGTATAAACTCATGCTTTTAGGCCTTTAATTGCATGAAATATGGATTAAAAACATGAAAATATGAGCAAAAACAATAGACCCAGCCAGGTCGAGCCCAACCCGACTAGAGGAAGAAGAAAGGCCGGGACAAAGTCCCAGCCAAATCCTATGCACATAAGTGGCGCGTGTGGTGCACGCACCATGATCCCTGGGCCATTTTGGTTTCATCTTTTCTAGACCCAAATATTTTATGATTTTTTATTTTTCTGGATCTTTTAGATCACGTAAAGTATTTATTATTTAA
>JBBYHM010285923.1:7417-18954 GCA_038381775.1 Adansonia rubrostipa | reverse complement strand
ACCCTAGTTAAATGTATCTAAAGCTTTCCTAACATGCAATTGTAGGATAAAACAATGTCTATTACACAAAAATCAATCTTGTAATTGCCTGGGCCTACATAAAATTAAGTGATGATGTTAATAATAACTCCATGACAAATCCTGTTAAATGCTCGCACTATCGTGTGATTATGCTTGATGTGGGATGCATCAACAAAAAGCTTGTTTAAGGAGGCCAAGGGCATGACATTAAGGGCAGAGCCATTGTTTATGAGAACATTTGGTAGAATGTAGCTTTTTGTAGTGTGTGGTGATATGTCAAGCTTTGTAGTTTCCCCTACCTCCAAGAGGGATTTCATCATTGGTGAATAAGATGTAGTTATCAGCATGATGTTGTTCATAAGATGATCCAATTTGTCCACTGAAATGTGTGACAATACATATGCCTCATTCAACATTTTTAATAGTGCATTTTAATGAACTTCTGAGTTAAGGAGTAAGGACAATACAATGATCTTAGCTGGTTGTTTACTCAATTAATCAATGATATTGTATTCACTATATTTGATGAATTTTAAAAACTCTGTGTTTTCTTTTTATCCACCACCCCTTTGACTTTTTTGGAATCTAGTCTTTTATTTTATCCTGAGATATGTCAACTATCCTTAAGGTATCACTTTGTTGACTATCTTGACTAAAAGTGCATAACATCTACTATTGCGAGTCAAATGGCTAACTCCTGACAAGTTAAAAGTAGCAGTTAATTGAGTGGGCTCGTCAATCATCATGACTCAACCTTCAAATTTCTAAGGAATGGCTTTGCTGGTCTTATAGGGGAGTAATGCAAAAGTCTCTATGAATAGCCTCAACATATGCATCAAAGGATTTGCTCTAGAATTTGATTGTCTGTAAAAGATAAGAGGTTATCCTCTCTCATATGGTGGTTGTGTCATTCTTTCCCTAATTATATTCACCAATTTGGTGGGAAATGCTTACTTCTTATCATAAAATTCAATTCTGCCTTCATCCATTATTCTTTGAACCATTGCGTGAAATTATTTGCATGTCTAAAGAGTATGACCATGAATAGTGTGGAAACCATAAAAATCAACAAGTTCTTATTTTGATCTTTCAACTACATTAACATCCCTAGTTGAATCATTATCCACTAAACCATACTCATCAACATCCTAACTTCTTATATGCTCTGCTTAACCTCATAATCATTTTTGACACTGATCAAATTCACTATCAGCTTGGTATGCTTTAATGAGGAATTTGTAGCAATGTTCGGCCCTTGATTCATCCTAAATTGTAGAACCTTTGAATTAATGAGGCTTTATATCCTCCACTTGAAAAGAAAGTGTAGTTTTCAATATCGTGCCTCGCTACCCCAGCATCGAAGTCGCAATGGGCATTAAGGTTATATCATTAAGGCTATGGAGGTTTCTTCTCTGGGACATACATAGAAAGGACTAAATACCCTTGGAGTAGAGCCTGATAAAGCTCTTTGTAAGATCTGGGGATAGGGTTAAATTATTATCTTTGCTAGTTTGCACCCTAATAGTTTGGTGCATTGTTGGCATTTTGGTTGGCTTGCACTTGGTTGTTTCATACAAGATTTGATGGGATGGTTAAGGATGGGCTATAGGTTGTAGCATAAACTAGTTGATAAGGGATCATGATCAGGTCAGAGTAGGGTATACCCAGGTAGTAGGGATTGAACATTTGATACTGGCTTAGTTAAGATAGGTTAGAGTAGTTTATTGCCTTCCCTTCTTTCTTTTTGTAAGTGGTAGGCTTTTTACTCAACCTAGATGACTCACCCATGGTCATCCTACCACTTTTAATTACTATATTAATTATCTTGTCAGATAGAACCAAGACACCAAACTTCTTAATGGCATTCCACATTATATTTTCATAATGTGGGCTGTATAAGATGTTGATGAAAGTCATCATCATTTCCTTTTTAGTTAGAAAAAGATGGACCAAGGTTGCCCCTTCTCTCCACTTTTAAGCATATTGCCTAAAACTTTTAGTTGGCTTTTTTTCCAAGTTCATAAGAGAGAAATAGTGGAAAGCCTAATCTGACACATGCTAGTATTGGTTCAATAAAGCCCTATCTAAGTTGGCCCATGACTAAATTTTGACATTATTGAGCTTCATGTACCATTGGATGACCACCACAATCAAAGTATGCTTCAAATAGTGGATGATGAGCTTTTTTTCCTTTCTTGTACTTAATAATCCTCCTAAGGTATATCCGAATATGTAGGAAGGGCTCAATAGTTCCATTAAACGTTTTAAACTTTGGTACCTTGAACTTTGAGGGAATGACAAGGTTGGACACCTAAGATAAAGATTCCATGTCAATGGCTTTAAATTTGTCATTCCCCTCGATGGCTTAGAGATGTTTCTCCAATAGTTGATAATTGTCTATATCATCAGTAAATGTTGTAGGCTTCTGACTATTTGTCTTTTTTGGGTCATCTTGACCAAAGTGTATAGGATCGATCAAAAAAATTACCATCTTTGCTCCATAAAAATCGAGAATAAATTGGTTTGCTGTTATGGGTTTAAGTAAATCACCGATGGCACTAATAGAAATAACATTGTGTTGGGTTAGTGCATTTGATTAGTTTCTTCCTAAGTAGTCTTAGCACTACTAGCAAGATGATTTTCTAGGTTAGCTGGCTCCCTCTTGGTATCTATAGTGTTGCCTTGTCCCTTTTTTTTGGAGACTGTTAATAGCTCTGTGATCTTTATGATTTGTGTTTGCATTCCATCTTATCGATAAAGCATATGGTCTTGAGACTCCTTATACATCAACTTGAGTCACTCTATGCATGCTTAGTGATTGTTTTCCATGAGTTGTTTGTAGCGACGTGTATTATAGCGGTGTAAGATGATTAGTTCATTTTTTCTATTTAGTTTCAAAAATCCCTTGCATTTTTATAACCATTCCCATATTAGACTTTTATTAAAAGGTGTTCATTAATGATTGTTTATGATGAAATGATGATGAATATGAAAATATAACAAAGTTTAATTATTTACATGAATAAATGGATGAAACAGTAAAAGAATTGAATTAGTTATGTAAATACAAGAGATAATTGTGTCATAGGACAACATCGCCAATAGTGTTTTTCATAAAGCAACAAATAAAGTTTGATTACACATGATTATATCTCAAAGTATCCAACATAATTACATTGCTTAATCACGTGGTCTAGGAAGTTTAAAAGCTCTTATCATGATCTTCGATATGGTTTGAATTTTGAAAATTCCAAAGGAAATCTGGGGAAAAAAAATTTGATTTTTTTTTATAATTTTTGAAAATGAGATTAACAAACTTAAATTGATGAAATTTGATTATTTCTTGATAATTTTTGAAAATTAAGGTTAAAGTATCCTTTCAAAATAGGGCCAAGGTATCCTCTAAGAAGATAGGGCTATAGTATCTCCATAGATGAAAACTGTAGTAAGTTTTGAAATTTGAATGAAGTTTGTAAAAATAGGGTTAAAGTACCCCTCAAAGGATAGGGTTAGACTATCCCAAAGGAACTTTAATGATTTTATAGAGATGAGCTTAAAGGATTTATCTTGATGAAGGTTTGGCGATTTCTTGACAAAATGACATCTTTGATGTTTCTTGACAAAATAGATGATTTCTGATAAAAGAGGTAGTAGTTGACAAAAGTTTAAATTGATAAAAAAATCTTGATGCCTTAATTTGAGCCTAGGGGAATCTTGACACCTCTTTTGACTCGATGGCATTGATTGGGATCACATAGGGTATCCAAATGCCTTGGAGTAAGAGTTTGAAGAAATTTACTAATCTTGACTAACGTTGAAAACAAGGGACAACATCAAGTTATCCCCTATTTTCAATTTCATTTTGGGTAAATTTAGAGGTTTTAAAGGTCAAGTAAGGTACAATTGGAAAGGTTAATTAATAAGATTTAATGAAAAATATTCTAAAAATCCCAAAAGATTACCTTTCGGGTGAAAGTAATTTTTAAAGTTGGGTCAAGTGTGACACTAATAGCACATGCAGGGGAAAAGGTTTGGTAAACATTGAAATATCATTCCTAACTTATACGGAATTATTAAATCACAAATGATATCTTTTTAAAAAGGGAATTTCATGAAATTTTTAGGAAAAACATTTTATAAATTTAGAAAAATCATCTAATGGGCCAAAATAGAGAACACATAATACAACTGCTGATTCTAAGGGTTCCAAATATCATTAGTTTGGAAAAAATTATAAGTACCTCATCCAAATTATCCAAGGGCAAACAAGACATCATTGGAAAGGTAATATGATGCCTTTTAGAGGAAATATCAAAAAATTTGAAAAAAATGGTTGGGGGTTCAAGAATGATATTTCAACTTATAGCTGCAATGTTGTTAGGGCAAAAATAGGGAAATTTTTTGGTTTTTTGGTTCTTTTTAAGGCTGAACTCAAAGCATGGACATTTGAATGTCCATGGCAAAAAAGGTTGAGTGACATGGGCTTCACAAGCTCATTTACACAATCCTAGAGTAGTTTAGGATAATGAAATAGCCTATTGACCATGTCACCTGATACAAGGACTTTGGGAAACCAATTAAGGTATAAACACTTTAAGACACTTAAAAGGCATTTTACTTTTAAAAACAAAACATTTGGCCTCAATAAACCTTTAATCCAAACAAGGAAAACTTGATTTTCCCTAAGATTGGTAGTCTAATGATTAGAAAACCATAAGTCTATGTTAATCCTTATTTATTAAGGTTAACATGGCCTTAATTTGGGGGTTTTTAGAAATTAGATTTTTGACAAAAATAAGCAAGCATTTCAAAAAACATGTGATGAGTTAAATATGACTTTCATGATAATGAAAATAGGAAGCATGTTCGACTAGGCAAAAATGGCATTTAAATATAGATAATGAACATAGGAATGCATGAAGATGCTAGTCCAATGAATGACATCAAAGAATAGGCCATAGGAATGAAATATACATGCTTAAACAAAGAAGAATGGCTTGTTGGAATTTCATGACAGCATCAAAATACATTATCAAGATGGATTAAGCACATAAGAATGAAGAAACATGATAAAGGGGTCAATAAAGCACCAAGAAAACCTATGTATACCACATCTAAGGCTAAAAAATGTATGAGAATCTTAAGACAAGGTCATGGTTAGCATTTTAGGGCTTACTAAAATGATGAGAAATGTAAAAACATGTAAATGAAAGAAGAAAAGATAAAGAGTATAACTTAAAGCTTTGAAAACCTTGTTGGTAATGTTGAGTAGAATAGATTTTTAACTTTTAGATCACATTTTAGCCTTCCCTTCTATGATTTTAGCAAGAAAAGGTGGCTAAGAATGAACTTAAAGGTTGTTATATCAATAGAGGATGTTTTATGTGGAATGGTGATGATTTTGGAGGGGCTAAAAGAGAGCTACTAGAATAAATTTTTTCTAAGTATGGAGGCTTATGTAAATGTGTGTGTAAGGTTTTTTTGACTAAGCTTATAACATATCGTATATAGGATTCAATCTTAGTCATTAAAAGTCTAGCAAATGAGAGGCATTTGGGACATTTAGGGTAGATATTATGGTGACTTTTTATACCTAAAAGCAACCTTTCATCATTTTATTGGTTGCTATGCACCTTTTATAGTAGTAACGAACCTTGCATAAGCTAACATGCTAAGCATAGTCAAGCTAGCCCTTCATCCATCCACATTATTGCATGAAATGCCTTTATAACAAGCTTAATAGACCATTTAAAAAATGTTAATACCCAGTGTTGAAGCATAAAAAAGAAGTCCATATGATTTTAAGGAAGTTATGCTTGAGAATGGATGATTTTTTAGGCCAAAGTCATGACCAAATTCATCTTTTGATGTTATGGCGAAAATGTGTGCAAATGACACGAAATAGGCAAATTTTACCTTGTGGTATCAATACAAAGATTCTTGTATTGATACCAAGAGAAACGTTTTGCTCTAGGTATTGATACAATGAAGCTGGTATCAATACTTGGCCTTCTAGCATTAATACAAAAAGCCTTATATTTATACCAACCATAAAATTTTTCTAGGTATCAATACGCCTTGGCCTGTATCAATACAAATTGACCCAAAATGATGATTTTATCTTTGAAATAACTTGGTAATGATACCAAAGCCAAAATTTTTCCAAGTGTTGATACTTTATGCCCTGTATCGATACACTTTTACTAAAATTCACGATTTTAGCTATGACATAACTTTGTATTAATACAACATCCTGTATCGAGACCATAGTAAATGTATTGATACATGGCCTTTTGTATTGAAACCAACAATGGTTTTTTGGGACTTTGATCATGTTGAAGCTAAATATTGAGACTTAAAGGCCATATATTGATACCCATTCATGCAAATATGGATTTTATGCACCTTTAACTCCTCAGACACCTTACCTCAGCTAGAAATAATGGATAACTAACTTGTTCTTGTTCAAATGACCTTAATGACACTTGAATAGTGACCTTTGATGCCTTTTTTACTTTTTTCTAATACAATCCTTAGGTATTTCAAAGTTTTCCCAAAAACATTTTTGGTTTGGCACTGTGTTACATAATAGTGCCTAGCGACACGGCATGCGATAGTTGCCCCCATTTTTGTTTTCATTATTTTATTCTATTACCTTTTAATTAAGTTTAAAGATGTTAGAAACTAGCCTAAAAAAAATCAAGTGTCTACAGCCACCTATAATGCCTAGTGACATGACACCTAGCAATTGTCCTCATTTTTTATTTTTATTATTTAATTTTATTACCTTCTAGTTAAATCTTGAGATGTCAGAAAAATTGGTTAGGGAAGAAAGATGGGTCCATTTCATCAAAAAGACTTTGATTAGGCACGGTTTGTTTAAAATGGGCCTAGAAAAAATTAGGTGCTTACCGATGTGTATAATTTAGAATGTAATCCTGGATTGCGTAAGCAAACATATACGGATGTAAGTATGTTACATCATGAAATTAGGAAAGCATATATAAAGGTTGGACACATCAACTTTATCCGGCCTCTGATTCAGAAAAACATCTTGTTTTATTCTCAACCATCATTGTTTAACAATTTTCTTGCTCAAAATATTCACCTTATAAAAATGTAGCATTTTGTTTCCTTTGTATTACAAACATCTAATTTTGTCTAGACTCTTTATTTGATGGTTTGAAATATTCGAGATTAAGAACCAAGTGACTGCCTTGACAATGGTCAACCTTCTTTGAATGAATTGGGCATTTTTTAGACCCATTGAGATGACTCCTCGCGCACGTAATTGAAAGATTATAATTTCATGGTCCATAGC
Organism: Adansonia rubrostipa; assembly: GCA_038381775.1. Lineage (NCBI taxonomy): Eukaryota > Viridiplantae > Streptophyta > Magnoliopsida > Malvales > Malvaceae > Adansonia > Adansonia rubrostipa. Next base: position 11,612 of record JBBYHM010285923.1, on the reverse strand, counting down.
GAACAAGTCCTAGATAAAAAAGTGAATGTTGGATAATAAAATTTCCTTTTAAAATAAATTTTTTGGAATTTTAAATTTTATTTTTCGGGTATGGTATCATGATCAAATTTTTCATTTTAAGAATTTTTAAGAATTTTTTTCATGAAATTTTGTAAGTCTACCATCATATATTTTTACTGATACAATTGAAAAGTTTATTCCAATGCTTACTCTAAAAAATCTAAAATGTACAAGAAAAGGTCTATATGGGCATTTTATACAAGTGGTGTCAAATTGTCAATTTATTATTTAATTAGATTTTTTACGATACCCTCAGTTTCCTATTCAGAAAAATTTTTCGATAAAGATTATTCCAGATTATGAAATATTTATTGATTAATATTTTGAAAAATGCATTGAATTCAGCTTGCCGTTTCCAAAAGCGAATCTATTTTGAAATTTTCCCATTTTCTAAATACAAAATTTTTTACTCTATAAGATATTTTTGTAGTATTTTCTTAAGTTTAGGATTTTCTTACTTTTCTATATATTTTTAATTAATAAATACAAAATTAGCTTCTTGAATCTCTAATTCAATTTTGAATTTCCCATTTTCTTCTGATACAAATTTTTCCCTAGTAAGGGTTTTTCTTGTAAACTTTATGCGAGTTCAAAAATTTTTCATACGTAAAATTTTCACAATTCATTTACAAATTTTTTTTTTAGAATTCAACATTTGGATATTCTTGTTTATTTATGTTTATTTCCATTCTTATTTCTAATTCATGCATGAACATCCCATGTATGATATTAATGCAAAAAATTTTCAACTATCCTTTTTTATGGGAATATAAATCTTGTATATATGAAACTTTAGAAAATTCACTTAATTTTTTAACTTGATTCTATTAAATTTTTCTGTGGAGTTTCCATCCAAAATTTTTTAATTGAATTTTACAATTTAATTTCGTTAATATAATTTTCCTTATGGATTTTAACTAAAATTCCTACATGATCAAATTCTTAATTGGATTTATTACATGTAAGATTCTAATTGATCGTTTAAATATACATGGCATTTCTAAACAAATATTTTTTACAAGAATTTTTTTATTAAACCCTTTAAGCATAGGATTTTTCATTTTTGTTAAGGAATTTGATTATGTTTCTTGAAATTTAATTAATTTTTACATATAAAGATGCTTTTCTATTAATAGTAATTTCAATATAAATTTCCCTTCTATGTGTATGGATTTTCATTATGAAATATTCCTTCTAATGGAATTCTATTTCTAATGCAACCAAATTCATTTCCAACCAAGAAAAACTATTTAACTATATTAGGAATTAAACATAACTAATTAGTTTAGTATTTTCCAAGCATTAAAAATCAATTTTCATTTTCTTTTCTGTTATAAAAACTCATTGATGACCATTTTGAAATATGCATGCGCATGGGATTGACCACTGGTATTGTTGAGGAGCTTAGCATTTTTTTTAATGCTTGGGGAAGGATGAGCATGGGAGCATGAGAATTCCATTAAAGGATAACCTTATCACCTGACCATTGATGAAACACATGGGAAAGAGGTTATGAAGTCAAAGAAATGAAATAACAATAATAATAAAAAGATAATTAGGCGTGAAATTATGCCTTGGTTGAACGATTGATATGAAAGAGGAAAAATTTTTTCATCTTGGATCATCTACTATCTTCCATTCTAAAAAAAAAAGAAGAAAAAAAAGAAAAAGTTTGAAAGAGAAAAAATGAAGAAAGGGTTTTTAAATTTTGAAGGTAGAATTTTACCTAGTTATTCTTTTCATCCTTTTTTTTTCTTTTCAAGAACTTAACTTTTGAGCGTGAATAATTCTTGTGCTCGTGGTTTTCAAACCATGTTTGAAGGCCAAGCAAAAAGCTATGAACATTCTTTTTCTTTTTATGTTTTTATCTATAATGGTTTGATTTCTTTGAAGCATAAATTCTTTTAAAACTAAAATCCATTTTCTTATTTAAATATGTTCATATGTTATTTCTATCATCTCATGCTAATTTTTTTCATGAAAAGATTACGTGCATGTTTCATGGTACATGTAAACATTCTAGATCATGTTGTGACTAATATATGTTCTTTTATATATTTATATTTTGAATATCTTTTGCTTAGTTCTAAATGTTAATTTTATTACATGTTCATATGATTTTTATTATTTTCATTATGGTGTCATATAATTTATGCCATGTTTTCTTCATGATATACATGTATAAAATCATGCTTGACGATACATGAACTTGCTAAAAATTCTATGGGATGCCATGTTCTTTTGTTGCCATTTCATGTATTTTGATGATTATTTGAGTTGGTAATGTTTAGGATGATCCCTTTTATGCCATGAGTGTAGGATTTTTTTAAGGGAAAATTTTTAGTACTTTTTGGTGAAGACCAAACCTTAAAGGAGTTTTGAGGTGATTTTCTCATGTATTTTTAAGGCCATTTAGGATCATTTTTCAATTTATGGAATTTTTAAGGGCCTAAAATATTTTCCCTAAAATTTCAAGGCATTAGAAGAGTATTTCCATGTCTTGGCCAAATACAGTAGGGTGGTTTTCTAAGATTTTTTATTTTTTATTTTTTAAGGACCATTCAATAATTTTAGAAATTGTAGGCAACAAAATGCAAAATTAACAAATTTGTAAAGCCTTTTGAAACATGGTTGAATGCTCCATGGAATAAATTTCATGTATTTCAAATTTATTTAGGTGCATTTCATACATATTTTGCCTTTTAGGGGTCTTTTTATAATTTTGAAAAGTCTAGAGGCCTAATTACAAAATTAAAAATGTTGTTCCAAAGCCAAAGGTGTTTGGCCAAATGGTCCATGTGAGCTTTAATGAATATTTCATGTGTCGTTGATGAGTTTTGATATTTGTTTTTCATTTTCAATCATTAAGGAATTTGAAAAAATAGGAAGGTTTAAGGTGTGTTTAGTAAACACCATGCATTTTAGGGTTAATTGAGGTCTTTCAACATTTAGCAACCCACTCAAGGCATTGAAGACATTTTATATGTATTTCTAGTAATTTTCAACCATTTAAAGGTGATATTGCAGTTTTGAAAACTTTTGTGGCCTTTTAGCAATTTTTGTTAATTAGGTCACATTGTCTCATAAACTACCCACTTAAAGAATGGTTGTCATTACATGTTATTATCGAGTCCTATAGGGTTACCGGAATACTTTCACATTAAAAGTATACCTTGGGGGCATTTAATTAATTTTACCTTAGAATCAAGTCCTTTAAGGTTACTAAGATGCTTTTATGACAAAAGTGTAATTTAAGAATAAGTTATTCATATTATTATCAAGTCCTTTAGGGTTACGAGAATACTTTCATGTCAAAGGTGCACTTTAGGGGAACTTTTGGTCTTTTTGACCAAGTTTAAGTCTTGTAAGTTTAGTTTTATATTTTTCATTGAAACTGGGACTTAAGACAAGTTTCTTTTTATTTTTGATAAAACTAGAATGTTTAAAAAATTGAGGCAATATCCCTTAGTTAAAATAATCCATAGGTGTGCTTCAAGAATATGGAAATTGCCTTATCTATTATTTTAATTAAGGGTACACCTTATTCAAAAATGAGAAAAATTTGCAAAAACATAACTTTTTGTATTCTTTTTCTCTAGGTACAAAAGATATTTTGATTTACGAGGTATTTAAAAACTTAATTTTTTCTAATGAAATTGTCTTAGCGTGCCTCTATGAAATCTCAAGAAGTAAGGAAATACGCACGACTTAATATTTAAAAGGAATGATAGAATCTTGATGAGAGAGTGTCTTTTTGACCAAAACTCTTTCTTTTTTACACGATAGGAGTAAAAAAGTATAGATTATTGGCTCTTAATCATGGGGGAGACTGTCGACAAATCGCTTGTCTAACTAGTTGGGTGGCCATCACAAAATGGCAAACACTTGGAGTTACCACTGACCATTTAGGCTATATGTGATAGGATGCCTATTCAAATTGGTATTCTAAGTTATGAAACTCAAAAAATTGATTCCAAGGTTAACAAGGTCTAAAGATTCAATGGTCAAGTTTGAGAGTCAGTTACACATAAGGAAGGATTAGCCTTCTTATGATGCCTCAAATTGGTACCATCTAGCCATGTCTTATGTTGATTCTACTTCTTGATTTTGACTTGTCATTATTTTTACTATAATC